>QOCX01000033.1:47661-151113 GCA_005959815.1 Sarcophaga bullata | reverse complement strand
ACAAGATAATGCACTTTCAGAATGTCATAACTTATGAACGTACAAACTTGAAAAAATATGAAAAAATTCGCAATTGTCAAGTTTACCTCATCATACCTCATAGTATATTAAGTCAAATGAGATATGTATGTATATCGTTTGAAAGGCCCATCCCTCTCCTTTCCAATAACGTTTAAATTTTGGACTTTGGTTCAGAAATGTTTGTGTAATCAATAAATTACTGCGTAAAGTCCAAAAAACAGTTTTTGTCAAATAAAACAAGTTTGGAGGGTTCGAGAAATATAAAAAAAATATTTTTGAATTCCACTTAACTAACTGAACAACTTAGGCTAGGTAGTTACTCGGGTGTATTTAATTTTTTGTATTTTGTAGCATAGTGTAATGCATGCTTTCGAAACGGTTCATTGAAAAACTTTTTGATTTTGCCGAATATAAAATTTTTTTGAAAACTCTTATGTTTTACGCACGGAATTGAATATTTCAAGTTAATCGATTTCAAACATTCCTTAACTGTATAGCCTATGTAGTTGCTAAATCCATAACACTATGGTTTTTGGACACATACTAATTCGGTATAGGTTTCATAGGCTCTGAACTTATTACATGAGGAATAATTAAAAATAGGTAAAGTGCAAAAGAGAGTAACAATAAAAAAATTCAAAAGTGATTTTTTAATTGATTATTATGAATGCTAGACTTTAGTCATGTCCTTATAAAAAATTCACAAATCAAAAGGCCTTTAAATTTAAAATATCTTTTATTCTACAACGGCTTTTGCTTCTTCTGTTAAAAATAAAAAGTATTGTTACGTCCATTTGCAATTTAAGTGACAATATGGTCTATAGTGGTCAGTATGTAGACCAATTGTTATGAGTAGTGTTCAAAAAGTAAGTAATTTCTATGGATTCCTGTTGTCGTAATAGTTTTTCCCCTTTTTGGATATTTGAAGACTACAATTGTGGGCCAATTTTTTTTGTCATATTAATACATACCATCATCATGTTTCTATCTCAATATGCACTAAATGTTTGGGACGGAATTCGAACTTCTAAATGTTTTGTTTTCCTGAATTCTAGCGTTTTTTCTAAATTCAGATTCCTTTTTTTTAAATTATGGTGTTATTTAATACAATAATGTTTTAAGTGTTCAAGTGACAGTAGGTACTAATGATGCATCCACAAACATAATCCATTTTTGGTCCATGTTTCTTGATAAAAATTATTGATATCCTAGCGTCAGCGCAGTCACTAGATGAACGTTTCATAGATTTAGACGAATGCAAACATTCAGACTGACAAATCTTATTTAAGGTGTACAGTATGCTTGTCATTGAGCCAATTAAATTACATGCCAAATAAGAAGAAAACGTCACTTAATATTTATTAGTTTTGTTTCAGTTTATCCTGTTAATTTGATTCACGACAATCATGTGTATACGTATGTATACTCTTAACTTACATACAAAATGTATCCACTGAGTGATAATAATAACGATTTTGTCATCGTTGTTAAAGGCCACAGTCTAGAACTGCTTTTATGGAGCGGCTGTAAGAGCATGTGTGGTATATGCAAGAAAATGGCGCCAAAATTTAATCCAACCATAACATGAGCTGGTTAATAGTAAATGCAACATGTTTTAGAATTTTTATGAATGAAAGCTTTTTTTGAAAACAAAAGCAATCTTGTCGCATAGCTCTCTTTGCTCTTGTTCTCTCATTTGTTTTTATTGAAAGCTAAGACCAAGAGAGAATTCGCCGCATGAAGAGCTTTCTTATTTGTTTATGTTTGTTTTTTTCTTGTTATTGGCCATGGTTTATTGAGGATGGTTAATAACAATTCTTGTATTGTGTTAAAAACAAACCCATACCACATTAGGACTAACAAATCGTCGTGTGTATGTATGTATGTATGTATATGTAGCGTAAGTGCAACAATGGTATTTTTACAGCATTGTTACAGTATCAGCGAGAACATTGTTGTTATTATTTTCGCCATTTAATGTTTGGTAAACAAGACTGTTTTATTTATTTGTTTTATTGTTTTGTTTAATTTTATTTGTTGATTTTTTCTTTTTTTTTTTTTTTTCTTCATGAACCTGTTGTCGTTTGTATTCAACTTTGAACTTTTTCTTATTGTTTGCGGCGAATTCCTTAGTGTTTGTTTAGATGTTTTCGTTTTGCTAATGTTTTTTATTGTTGCTTATTTAGTCTGCCGATATGCTTTTTTGTTTTGTTTTTGCTTTTATACTGAATGAAAACATCAATTTTTGTATATGATGCGCAACAGCATTTTCATATTGGCCAAAGTATTGCTGTGCGTATCAGCACATTTGAAATGATATTGTTTCTGTTGTATTCTGCTTCGGTTTTGACTTGTTTCTTAGTACTTCAGTAGCATTTGTTGCTGATGGTTTTATTTCGGAGACCTTTATTTCGGAGCCATTCGATAAATAAACGGTATTTTGGTTTCTTTCTTTCAATTTGATTGTGTGACAAAACGAAAAATTATTCAATGAAGACTTGCTGTTATGGTTTTAGTCGTCGTCCGAAGCCGGTCCAAAACACACGTTAAAGTTCACAAGATTATAAAATCGATAAACCAGAAAATAAAAAAAATAAAAGTTTGAGTGCCAATCGAATCAATATTCAAACATAAGAATTCCTATAAAATTCAAAATTTAAATAAATTATCAAATGCATTAGAATACAAAAATTTATTTGATATTATTTATTATGAAAGTAAAGTGTTAAAATATATTAATTAAAAATTGTGTATTGGTGTGGGTGTGTGTGAATAAAACAATAATTTGGATAAGTTAATAGGTATTAACCATTATCAATTATTTGTATGTGTGATTTAAATATCGTATCAGCAAACCAAAAAAAACAAAATATATTCCGTGTTGCCAAGCTTTGTTTTCTTAAAGGAATAGAATTTAAAAAGTAATTTCTTTAAATAAACAAATTCGAACAAATTGACATTGTTTATGTTTCCGTATATTTGTTAGGTTAAAGAATTTATTTAAAACTTTCATATTTATTTTGTTTTTCTTAAATTATTCAAAAATTCTTGCACTTGATAAAATATTTAAAATGTTTAAACAGTCTAATAGCGACGGAAAATGTTTAGCAATAAATGAAAGTCATCTAAAATAGTTTAGAAAAACTTTTTTAACAAATGCAAGAGAACAGAAAAAAAAACTTATTTCATGAATTTATAATTATTAATACTTATACGTACTCATTTTTGAAAATAGCAGGAGTGTAAACCATAAAAGATTGTATTCACAAGTGCTAAATGTTATATGCTGGTAAATGGATACTGAAATTATTTGATATTAAAATTATTACAATTGTATTTTTTTTTCAAAAATAATTACCTATGTCCAGTTCTTTCTCTTTCTTTATTTGCAATAAAATACTCGCAGGTATTTGATCATTTGATTCGGCCGCTGCAACCGGTTAAATTTAGCTGCAGTAGTAATAGTAGTAGTAGATGGTAGGAGATTTCTTCTTCCTAATCCTTAATACTTGATATTGGTATACATTGTTTTAAGAAAAAAATTAAAAAAATTACAAAACTGTCACGGTAACTTATTTAGTGTAACATCTTAACTCTGTAATACCATTTAGCACTACAGATTGCTTAGGCCATCTCTTGGAAAATCAATGAAAAATTCGGATAAAATGAGTTTTTTTACTATTAAGTTGGAAAATCTCAAAGATTTATATCTCAGTGGTCAAATTCAGTTTTAAATAAAAAATTATATTTTCCGTGGGTTTATTTCGTTAAAATATTTTCAGAGAAATTGGTTGCCTTCAATGCTGTTGGGCTTAATAATTTGTATTTTCAATGACAAAACTATTAATCTGATGATATTCAATTTTAAAAATGATGGAAAAGAAACAGTTTAATGATTGATAAGCTATAAACTCATAATCAATGTTTTTTGCTAACACATGTTAAAAAAGAATTCTTAAATTCTTCATATCTTTAGTAATAATAGAGCAAAAAGCAAAAAGCAGCACTTTGTTTTGTTATTTTATTAAAATTTTTTTTTTGTTTGAAATTAATGTCTAGAGAAATTCTTAACTATAATATCCCCACCAAGTTCCAAATGAAAATGCCACACTAATTAATTAAAAAAAACAAAAAAAAGTTATAATAATAGCCTTGCCAACACACGAGTCTATTTGTACAGTGATCAAAAATAAAAATCTTTTAACCCGGTTTTTTTTCTTTTTTGTTTATTATATGGACTGCATCTTCAAACACAGAAAAAGAACATCTTTGAAGCTTTTGTGTGTTTATGGTCATCATAAAAGTATAAAATGTCTAATTAATTAACACATTTCGTTTATTTAATTTTGTTATTGTTTTTTAATTTTTCGTGTTTTTGTTTTGTTTTTTTTTGTTTTGTTTTGTTCAATAGATTATTAACAAAGAAAGTGTGTATAATTTTAACATTTGGATCATTTACACAGCTACAGCTACAGCTACAGCTAACAACAACAAAACAAATTAAAATTTCAGTATTCTTCTTTTAAATAAAAATTATAATTATTTATAATGATAATTAAATAAAATTTAAAATTTCCATTAATTTAAACAAAAAAAAAAAGTTAAAATATCAATTAAATTTAAAATCGAAAGAAAAAGAATTATTTACACAAAAAATAAATGAAAACAAGAAAAAGGGAACAAAAAAAGAAAACGTGACTAAGAAAATCATTCAATAAATTATTGCAGAAGCAATAAAAATAAAAGAGAAGGAGAGAGAGAGAATCACTAATAAAAATAATTAATTTTCTTCATTTTAACCATTCGTTTAGGAATAAAACAATTTGAAAACTTTTGTTGTTTAGAAAAAGGCTAAAGCATTACAAAAGTAAAGTGATTATGAAATAAAACAAAAAGAAAAAAAAAGGAAACCAAAAACAATCTAAAATCCAAAATCTTTATTCTCTAAACATAATCAGTGGCATAACAGATAAGCAAAGTTAAAAAAAAACTAAAAGAAAATCTACAAAGAAAAGAAATAAAAACCATCCTTTAAATGTTCTTAAATGTTTAGAACATGCCACGATATTCACTGCTAATTTGGGCAGCTCTGACTAGGATTACAACCACAACGAATATAAAAACAACGATAAAAAATTTCAAACTTTTAACTTAAAAAGGGAATTAAGAATAAAATACACGACATTCCTAAAATTTCAATTTTATAAGAAAGGAAAACAAAAAACAAAAAGGAAAACATCATCTTAAGTATCAAACACGTCAACATGTCAATTGTTTTTCTTGGCAATGGAATAAACGAACCAAATCATAAGCAGGATCTTTTGGCTTCACTCAATACGTAAGTATTACAATAGTGAGGTACTTAATATTTAAGTGAATCAATTAAGGGGCACCTTTTAACCCGTTTTTTTGTATATTAAAATTAAAATTTCATTCAGATATTAGAGCAATCTATACTCTACCATCATGAATTGCAATCAACTATTAATAGCATTGTCACTACTGGAACAAAAACCAATTGAATAAATTTCACTTGTAAACACTTTCATACATACTACACCATACCTCTTTAAACAGCAGTCATGAATAAATCAAGCATCCTTCCGTTTAATATGTGGCATGTAGATTGATGCTTCTTAACTCATCTTATGGTATCTGCATATCTGATTTTATTTTTGTTTAATTTTTGTACAACCAACACTTTTATTAAAATCACTCCTGTTCACACAACTTTATTTAAAGATTTCCGGTGGGTTTGTCGCAAGTAAGTCATGCATGTTAAGCTATTAAAAAATAGCCTCAATCTCCGAGGCGGTTGGCATATGATTAAAGGGATATAAATGATTGTAATGAGGAAAATATTAAATAGAATTGGAGGTAAAGAGAGATTATCGTTATAAAAATAAACGAAGACATTAGTTCATAATCAAAATCATAATCTCTCTTCCTGAACTTCTGATGAAATATTATAAAAACTATCGATTTGTATCTGTTTATAGCGTAAATCGTAATAACATGGTTTAATAACAAACTTTAAAAATAAAATGGCCGGTTGGTTATTGTATACTTTCGATCGAAAAATTTTTGTTTTCTTAAAATAGATTCGAATTCATAATTAAAATGTAGATTTTTTTTTGGTTTTGATATTTTCTCGATAAATTTAGAATATTTGAAAATAATGTCTGTCATAACATACACGAACCGGCAGTTTAGCTGTATTTCTGTTTAATTTTTTTGTTAAAAGATATGCTGCTAACAATTCAAAACATATTTTTTTGCAAATTAACATGCCATTGAAATAAATTAATTTTAATCGCCTCTTGTGTCTGCGATAAAATTAGAATTTTTATTGCAGATATCGTTTGAAAGCCTATTTTAGATCAATGAAACAGTTTCAAATATTCAAAGCTTAATTTAAATCTTATTGCCGAATTATACAGTTATGAGCAAAAAATATTTCTGTAACCTTTTCGGAATTGTTTAAATAATAAAAAACAAATTTTTAACAAATCTATTTTTGAAATTGTCTTCTTTTTATTTACATTAGTGAGTTATGCTACTCTCATGTATATGCAAACTAGATCATTATGAGCTTTGAAAATCAAATAATAGACTGATGGACGTCATTATATGTTTATTAACCATAAATAGACATGTGTTCTCTTTAGTTTTAGTTTCTATTTAAAAAAAAAATATTTTTTTCATTGACGACTGAATGTTAAAATTCAATGTGATTTAAAAATTGAGTATTTTTTTTCTTTTATTTGTGAAACCATTGGTGGAGAATAGTGTCATTGTAATTGTAAATCAATATTTATGAATTCGTTGTTATACAAGTTCGTGTTCCTTTTTTATTTGTTCATACGTATTGCCTCATTCCGCTATGCCACTTTGCGATAATCTATCTTTTTTTGTAAAAGTGTCAGTTATAACAGGAGAATGTTATTTACTTCGTAACGTTGTAGAAATTATAAATTCTGTGCAGTATAAATGGCAATTCGTAAAATAATGTATGAAATTGAATTTCATACGTCTACAAAGAACTCTGCAAGAGAAATGTTTGCCACCCTAATATATATTAAAAACTTGTCTTAATACCAAGGAGAAAAAAAAAGAAGGAAAATAATATATTTAAAGACCTCTTTTTTTGTAAATATTGGCGTTTACTGCTGCATTTGCCAGAGTTGGAGAAATTTATGATCGCTGGCTGCACTTCGATATTATTCGGCATTTTAAAGTTTCACGATAACAAAGAAATTTTTTAAACAATGCTATAGTAAGGTGGTTGTAGAGTAACTGTAATTAGTAACACATGAAAAATGTCCTAATTAAACATTATTTTTGTGTTGAAACTCATTTTCCATCCCTGAAATTGTACTACGTCTGAAAATGGCAATGACAAAAGTTTATATGTTTCTGTAACATCTGGCAGATATGTATGTCATATGAGACATTATTGTAATGATACATGAGCATTTTATCAGATTCTTTTACATTTTTATTTTCGTTTTCAGTTCACATCCTTTATTTGATAATGGAAATGGGTTTTCTTCGTAAAGAATTTCAATTCATTTCACTTTACACATTTTTGCACATTTCCTGCAATACGAAATGAAAAGAAAAAAGTTCAAATTAAACTCATTTATTTACTTAAAATGAATTTCGAAAAAAAAGAAGTAAAGTACTAGTATAAGCAATAAATGATAAGGGACATAGACCATAGACGTTATTGACTATGCTTTATAACAACATACATTCGCATAAAGTGAAGAAATTAAATAAAAGATTGACAAAAGTATGTAATTATATTGGAATTTTTTTTTTTATATGAAATTCTTATAGAATTGTTGACAATTGGCTAGATTTTATTTTAAATGAAGATCATTTAGACAACATTTAGTTCGTAGTACTAGGCAATCTTTACCATTTTACTTATAAACTTTTTCTTCCTAAGTAATCTTCTATTTCTTACGTACGAATTGGAATATTTATTTATGATTATTACTGAGATGTTTAGAAAATGTTCTAAATTTCTTTTGTTGTTTTAAGAAACCTGATAGATTTCAACCTTTTAGTATTATTATTATTATTATTATTAGGAAAAACATTTTCATTTCTTTATTACGTATACGACTTAAGGCTTTTTTAAAAATTTCAATTTCAAGTTGCCGGCATTTTTTGTATTTATGTTTCTCCATTAGTCGGTAAAGTTACGATAAATGTTAAAAACATTTTGTACTTAAGAAATGCTTACATTTTAGCCTGACATTTGAATCTTATGTAAATAATTATTAGAAAAACAAAGAAAATCTTCGTTTTATTATTCAAGAGAAACCAAACATGATGACATTTAGAAAACAAAAATTCTTGAAAATAATTTTCTTAAGGAGAATTCAAAATGGGAAAAAAAAGAAATAATGGAAGTTAATGTCAGCAAAATTTTGTAATTTTTAAATTTCATGACGTTGTTCTCTTATTTTTTTTTTGGCAGCCATTTTAATTTAACACGTTCTTTAGTATTTCCCCTTCGCATTTTACATTTTATTGAACACATTGCTTACGCACGAATTAATGAAATTTATTAAAAAAAAAAAATTAAAATGAGTTTTTATTTTATCGTTGGTTGTGTGATTTTAATTTAATTTAATTTTTAATTTTGTTTTTGTTTTTTTTTTCGATAATTTTAATTTCACTTCAATTTACAGCAATTGTCATTGGCTTAATTGAAATTTATGTTAATCGGTTGAATAAAATGAATTTAAAATTTTTATAGCCTTTAATCAAACAAAGCGGTCTAAACGACGGCTCCTTGTATGGATCGTAAATATTTACAAAAAAAAAAACTAAAAATTTTTTCAGCTTCTACGAAATTTATAAAAATATGTAATCAATTGATTTGTTCTTCTAATTTTCGCTGATGATGTGGAGCATAAAAGAATTTTTAATTCTAAGCTCTCACAATAAAATGAAACAAAATTTTAAATTATAATTTAAATTTTGATTTTGTCATGATATTTATTTGATACTCGCATCTAAAATATATCAGAATTATATTGTTTTTATTTTTGTCTTCACATCTCATTTCATTACTTTCTTCATTTTAATTTGAAAAAAAAAAAAAAATAAAATCACGATATAATCTGGCTTCTTTTTGATTTCTCATACATCGAATGACAGCAAAAGCAACAAAATCTTGTTAAACTGCTTTGGAAAAGAATAAAAGAATAACAGAAAAAAAAAAAGAAAAAAAAAATTTAAAATTTTAATTCATTCTTCAAGGTATGTGTGTGTTCATTTGTCTTTGTGGTTTTCAATATTGAATTTATTTTAATTTTTTGTTTTTAATTTAATAGTGATGACAAATCTGGAATTATACTAATTGCTTACGAACAACCTCAAGACAAAAAACAAAAATCAAAAAAAAGGAACAATGAAACAATCGCTATGAAATTTCATCAAATTTCAGTTCGTATGTTATAAAGTGAAAGATATCTGCACTGAATTCTGTGCAAATGTGGTTTCATGTAACATTGAGAATTGAATTCAATTGATGCGGAAAATGAAATCTGTTGTCCAATGCTGCATTTCGAGATGGAGATTTTTACATTTCGAACATATTGGAATTGTAATTTGAAAAACAATGATATGATGGCCAGTTGTTGACATTTTAATTACAACCTGGTATAAGAATGTTTAGCAACGCAAATCATTAAAAATTCCTTTATGATATTCTAATTTTCAAATTTGAAATGTAAATCGCATTTAAGGTTTATTTATTGTTACCCTCTTCCACAAATGAAATTTACAATATTCTGAAATTACTAGCAATCATCAAACAGTTTTTGTTTGGCTTTCGCTTTCACATATGGAAACCTTCGCCAAGGATGCATAATTCGCTTCAACTATTCTACAGGACAACAAATTTAGTGTAACGTTTACAATTATTCTTCTACTCCCATTATAATTTATAGAATTTTAGTGCATATGAATACTTTAGTTTATAAAAGCTAAATGATGTGGCTTTTAGTAAATTGTTATGGTTTCATTTCAGTATCAAAACACCTAAAATCTATTGTTAAATATTCATGAATTTTCCAGAAATACAACTTTCATAGAACAGTTTATTTTTATTTCTAATGTTTCTTTAAATTGCATGAAATATTAAAATTTAGTTTTGACTTTCACAACAAATGTATGTATTTATTACGAAATACTATTATATATACATAAAATATGATGTAAGTACATTAATTAAATGTAGAAAAAAAATGAAAATCAATGTAGATGTTATTTGTTGTTTAATTTCACCCTTGACTATGTATGCAGCATTCGCATTTTTTATACTTGAAGTTTCTCTGAAACACACATTTATTCGTTAAAAAATGAAATCCTTGTAAAATAATCAATTAGTTATGGAAGATGTGTTTCAATTTGACAATGGAATAAAAATATTCAAATTGAATGAATTTTTTTTGTGTGACTATGAATATATGGAAGTGCCTGTATAGCTTGCGCTACAATAGGGGAAAAAAGAATAATTTAATGGCCAATTGCATCGTTCAATTGAGTACTCTTCAAATACAAACTAAACACACGACGAAACTCTCTTAGCCGTCTAAAAACATCTGATACTCACTACATCTGAAACAAAAGACAAAATTAGTCAAGAATAAACACCTTAATTTGAATGATAAATGCAATCTTCTTTCCAAACTATTTGCAGTCTTAGAAAAAATATTAATAATCCGCCATAAATTTTTAATACGATTGAGATGAGAAATTGAGTCAACTCGAGAACTTGGATCCTATTGGAATCGTCGTCAGACATGATGACTTGCATATTCAGTTCTTTCCATTATTATACAATTACCTGCAATTAGCCATTAAAGCAATACACACACTTCTCTTTTGTTCCTTTTATCTTAAAGTTTTCTATGATATTTAAAGATTTTTTAAAGACTTTAATTAAACTGATAAGTTTGTAAATTTATGTTATTTGAACTATAGCCGTATAATACAACATATTTTAATAAACAATTTTAAAATGAAATCAAATTGCAATTCGTTGAAAAACATGTTTTATAATGAAATAAGAAAAAAAATCTGTCTTATCTTCTTCATGATCGATACTGGATGTATTAGTTGTTTAAACTAAAATGCTTAAAATAAAGGAGAGGCTATTTTAACACTTTCACAGTATCTAGAATAGAACTAATACCACTAAAATGAAAGAAGTAGCAAAACTACATTCCAAGAAATCAAAAATATTCACAAAAATATTCTCATTTTTTTAATTTTTATTCCCGTTTTCTTTTTTTTCAATGTTTAACTGTTAATAACGATTGTCAATACAATACATTTGTTACAGTCGTGTTGTTAGCTGTTTTAAAAATATTTTTAATTGAGAAATTAATTGCAGAAACACGTTTTTAGTCTCTTCTATTAATTTCTAAACAATAGCGAAAACAATAATTTGCATAATTTACAAATACAACAACAATATTAGTAATAATTTATGTTTTTAGACAATTTACAATTAAAATGGTTTAACATTTTAATAAATTATTATCAATTATATGCCTGACGACCCTAATGGGAAGATACGCTATGGTTACATTACATATGCTGCGCTATAAGGCAGCATTAACAAGCAGATCTTACGGAGTCAATAATTTCCAATTTTCACAATGTGAACATGAATGGAAGTTTTTGTTTGAATTTATTTTGAAAAATATTTAAGTTTAAAAAGGTAGTATGATACACATGCGACATCGATTTTTCTAATCATGCTACCATATTTGGTGAGCCCCTTTCTGTACTGTTTCTTAGCGATGTCGACTTTTTCACTGTTTTAATATTGTTTATATTATCCAATAATCAAAACGACGTTTAAAACAAAAATTTTTATGTGTATTTTATTTTAAACTTTTTAAACTTAAAATTTTCGGAACAAATTATTAACATTTTTTTTTTTTTTTGTAATTAAAGTCATTGGCACTCAAGAACGGGTTATTTAAGTCTTATCTGAGTCGGTTTTACAGTTTTTGTAAATTTTATTTATTCAACGACGTTTTATCCCAAATTTTATAAGGAATTTTGCAAAATAACATGTTTGTGACTCGCTCATTATGGTTTTTTGATACTTTATAGTGAATGCAGGTCCAATATAAACGTCAGTATGAATAAAAGTGGTTTAATTATAACTTTTTTTATATTCATTTTAACGCATAATTAAAATTTTACGAATAATACTTTGTTGAGTACGAACAGCTTTGCTATTGCATTTCAGAATTTTATATTCGACGGAAAATAAAAAATAAAAAAAATAAAATCTCATTAGAAAAAAAAGAAGAGTTGCCTTTAACTTTAAAATTAATAACCATAAATTAATAACCATTATAAATACATTTTTAAGCGCAGAGATTAAAAAATAAAAGTATTATTGGCAAAATGAAAAAAAAGAAAAAGACAAGAATTTCAAACGAATTTCAGCAGATGCATAAAAAAAAATTCCTTTAATAATATCATGTGTTGTGATATAAAATTATAAAAATAAAATACAAAGTATCGAACAGAGTTGCTAAAATTAAAATTAAAATTAAAAAAAAAAGTAATAATAATTCAAATTTGTTTTTATGATGGCACAAGCTACTTGAACAGCAACAGACGCACACTAAATAACCACAGTATATTCCATTTAAAATAAAAAAAAATATGAAAATATGTTCGTATTGGAGAAAACATATTGGCAGCAGCCAAGATTAACATTGAACCATAACATCAAAATGTTGTTTTTTTTTGGAAAAATGCTATTTCACCACATACATACATATGTATATACTACGTGTATGTTACTAGCAGACAATATTTGCAACTTGAACTTGAAAATTGGAAGAATGAATGGGTAAATGGGGAGGGATGTCGTTAATTGGTTTGTTTATTTTAAAAAGCGAAATTTTTAATAAATTAAGCATTTGTTGATTTTCTCAAGATAAAATAAACAAATCATCGAATTATGTACGAATTACAAAATTGGTTTTTTAATCTGTGGAATTTCGATGAACTCTTCTATTTATGAACTAATTATCGGGTCACTCAAAAAAAAGGCATACATTCGAATGAGGAGAATAATTGTTACACATGGCTACAAAAAACGGCTGAAAAATATTTAATTAAACCAGACAAATAAAATTGTTTTTTGAATAAATACTTGAATTATGGCGAGCCTAAAAAATGAGAAAACATTCGTTTTAGCTTTAAAAACAATGAAGTGTGCTTCATAAATAGTTTCCTAGTAGAACGTATTCAAAATTTTTTTAATTATTTGGAGGCCATAATGTCGCAAAAATTTTAACGATTCAATGTTTTATAATCTCATTAAGTTCTATAGAACACTAATGATTCCTATTATATCGGCTGTAGTATCCACCATGCGTTAAATGAGCAAATCTATTATTTTATTATACTTTAGAGTGTTAAAAACTAAAATACCGTCTTTTGTTAAGAGAGCATAAATTACTTGTTTCACATTGGAGATATTTAAACTGATTCTATTCGGTTAAATAGTTTTATGGAGTCAATTTATTTATAATAAACTAGTATGTTTAATGGCAACAATATATAAAACAATTTAACAAAAGGACTAAACTTTTTATTTAAATTTTTGCAAGTCTTTAAATGGCACAGACAATCTTTTCATGTAAATAATTTCGATTTTTTTTTAAATTCTATCGAATCATTCAATTTTAGTTTTTTTCTTTATCCGTTCAGCACATATTCATTTTATTCACTTAGAAACGCGTTCGCTTTGTTTTTATCCATACGTGCCTATTAGAGGCGTGTTTTGTGCTTCAGTGTTTCAAAATATTCATATTTATTACACTTCAATTCACATTCTCTTTTTGCATTTACATCATGGCTATAAATTTAATTTTATATTTTATAAAACACGATTTTTATTGCCTCTTCTTTTTTTGTCTCTATTTTTTTGTCTCTCTTTTTTTTTTAATAAAATCGAGATCGTATTTCACATGTTTTTTTTTTCAAATCGTTTTTTTAATATGAAATTTACTTAAACTCGAAGCCACTGATGCACCATTATTCAAATGCCAAACGGAGTAGAGTAAACCATTAAATTGTTGTAAATAAAATTTAAAGTGTATTTAATAGATAAAATTATTATTATTCTGTCTTTACCATAAATAATTCAAAAGATTTATTTGCAAATATTGTAAAATGTTAACATAGAGGGGGAAGGGAATAATAATAAAATCATATGTTTTCATATTCAATTCAATTCATTTCAATTCAATTCAATTATCTTTCCATAAGTGTTCCTCCTCCAGATAAAAATTTTGATATTTTTTCGAATTACCTTTGGAACAATATTGTTGGTTTATATTTTTTATTAAAATTCTGAGGTTTGTTGTTGTTGATTTTTAAATTTTATGCATAATTTGCAATATTTTTATTTCATATTGTAAGTTGAATCGAAATATCTCAATTAAAAGTAATGCATGTATACCAAGAAGATAGGAAGATATTACTAAAGTTGCTAAAGTACTAAACTTCTATTGATACTTGCACGCAAGTGAATCTTCCTCGTGCCAGCTGATTGATATTGTTTAGCTGTATAACATTTTCCAACTTCTTTTTAACATTCTCCATTTCGGTATTAAATTTAAAACAAATGAACAAAACCAGGTTCAGTGCCCAGTTCAAAATGGATGAAATACTATGTATCTTTTTCTATATCTCCCTCTCCCTTTCTTGGATTGTGTGTTATTTCGTTCGAGTCCATCATCTCCTTGACGTAACAGATGTTTATCTCATACTACAGTGATCTAAACTAAGAAGATGCACACCAATCTATCACTTACATATCTATACAATGGAATAGTTTATAGAGTACATCTATAGTATCTAAGAGAGAATAGTATCTAATAGAGGATAGTATCTAATAGAGAATAGTATTTAATAGAGAATAGTATTTAATAGAGAATAGTATCTAATAGAAGCAATAGTATCTAATAGAGAATAGTATCTAATAGAGAAGTGTTTGTCATGTAAATATTAGTACATCTCTATCAGCTTGTGAACTTTGATATGACACAGTAGATAAGGGAGACAAGGTAGTAGAACAATTTAATCTGCAAAAAAGGTGGTAAGCGGCCAACAAAAGGATTAGAACTAGCATATCCTGTAATACTAGTTGGCATACCAATTCGATATGCTCTATTCAACATTAGCAGTACCTTCCAAGTTTGTCTTTGGCAATAAGCAAAGGTTGTCTGATAATTTAAAATTTTTTATCAGAAGATGATTACGATGAGCTTAACTATGCAAAGTAACAGGAAGACCTCAACATTTTCGTGCTTTCTCGAATTAAGAAAATTAAAACAAAAATGATACGAAAGGCTGACTCTAATATGTTTTCTCTTTTTTGTTTATTTGAATTTTTTATGTTTTTGTTTACAAAAGTCGGATAAACTAATAAATCTCACATGCTAATTTTTTTTATTTCTTTTCCAGCTGGACTTAAAAAACAAAAGTTAATACTGATTTTTTTTGTCGTTGTAATCCGTTCGAAGAAATCTTTAGTATCACGGTTTTTGCTATTTTGTTATTAAAACAGTGAATAAATCATGGATATTTGTTACAATTCAATACAAAATACAAAAAAGTGATGGCAAAATGAATGGCCTTTGTTTATCTTTTAAACCAAGACAAGCAGGATATTAATTGTTTTTTAATACAATAATTCTGAGTAGTTTTTTGTGGTTTTAATTATAAATAATTTCATATTAATTGGTTTTAAGAATTTTTGATGACTTTATATTCCAAAGATATTTGACAATGAAAACAGTTCATGAGCAGTTTATGATCTGCCCACGGATTTTCTTAAGAAAATTCTATTCTGCATGGATTATATACATATGACAGGCTGGTACACATAAAAAGTCATTTGAAATTTGTTTTTTTTTAGTGAGAACCATTACGAATCATTAGATCTAGTGTTTATGAAATGTATGTATGACATTGAGTTTGTGTACCATAGACACATAAGGGCTTAAATGTAAGCAAAATATAATGCGGCGTATAGGTCAGCCAAAATTTCTTTAATCTTTCCTGATTCTTTCGTCCGAATTATGTGCTGACCACTTATAATCCTTCTTAAATTTTTATGAAAACCCTACATATCCTCTATACGTGAGTAATAAAAAAATTTTTTATTAATCAGGAAATATTGCCTTCTATACAAGCTCTAAATAATATATGAGTGTTACTAGAAACTGTTATTAAATTTTAATAAAGACCATAGCAAGGCATTCTTAAATCTCTTCGATAATGCTGAATGAAACCTCACACAATATTTTCTTGGATTTTTATTACTGCCATTCGATTTATTTGCTTCACCTTAATAATTTCTCAATTATTATTTTTATTTTTTATTTATTTTTTTTTTGTTGTACTGTATGTATATGTGTGGTGTGGTATGGTCGATCTCTGATTCTTTTTACTTTATAATTGTCATTTGTATACACAATTTATGAGACTTAATGCCGTAGCAAATGATGCTGTTGCATGAGAGAAATCAATAATATATTGCATCCGTTTAAAAACAAAAACAAAAACAAAACAAAAATGCAAGTAAATAAAGAACACAATTGCATTTCGTAGCAGGTAAAGCGTATTGCCACTTAAATGCATGACAATCTGTTTGCGTTTGAAACGAATATTTTTTTTTATTATTTTCCTAAAACAATAGAAGCAAAAACATTTTCAAGTCGAATTGAATTGCCCATAAAACTACTTCGCAACATAAATGGAATTTTATTTTATAAAAAAAAACTCGAAAGAACAAAATTCTTTTAAAAGAAATAATTTTCAAAAATAAACATCCAAGCAGAGAGCTAGAGAGAGAGAGAGAGAGAGAGATAGAGATAGAATAATAAAATTGTGAACAGAAACCTGTTTATTTAATTTATAATAAACTAGTATTTAATTTGTTTATTTTTGTTTTTGTTATTGGTTTTCGATCACAATATAATTCAAAAATTTTAAAACAACATAAATAAAATCAAAATTCTATGATTTGACCACTTTTTAGAATAAAAACTAGCTGAAGCACAAAACAAAAAGACGAACAAGAAACAAAAACAAAAAAAAAAGATGACAAAATTTAAATAAAAGAGAAATGAAATCAACAGCTTAGCAATGCATTAAGCGTGCCAAAATAAAATTATCAGCTTGAAATAAAAACACCAAATAAACCAATAAAGAAAAAAAAAACAATTTTAAACAAATTATCTGAAATAAATAATAAAAAAAAAATAAAAAGTAATTCGAGTTTAAAATCTAGTTGCGAATTTTTACACGTAAACAAATATTTCGCAAGTGAATCGTTAATGATTTCAGAAGAAAAACAAACAAAATAAAAACCTCAACAAATCGTGGCTATAATTTTCAATAACAAAGTATTGGGAAAAGTATTCTTTTCGGATATTTCTTTTAATTTTAATTCGATTGGATTGAATTAAATCTTTTCACCAACATAGAATTTCCTTCTCTGGTAAACGTATTTTAATAAATTTTCTCACATATTTTTTCAAAAACTTGATAATTCAATTGACAATTTTTTTTAGGAATAATTTCTTTAATAATTTTCCAGTAATATCCATGGAATTCTAAAATTGATAAGAAAATTGTGTCATATTACGTTCAGTATGTGTTATAAAATGCAAATAAAATTCTGTTTTTAGTCGGCGACGTCGGCAATGTGTCATATCGACCAAAAATAAATTCCTAAAAAAGAATTGAAACGTGAGATTAATTTCAAAAGTAATTTGTTTGTATTTCTAAATGTACAATCGTTTGAAATGCGGAATAAGCATTTTAAAATGATAAAATAGAAGCATTAAGCATATAATATGCATATAGCAGCATCCGTTAATTTTATTGTTAAATGAAATTAAATCCTAATTGTTGATAAATTAAGTAACAAATAATTATAACAATAACAATAATTTTATTATTTCTACTTGTTCATTTCATAAAAAGAGTAAACGAACTTAATATTAGTTTATAAGTGTTACATACAACATATGTTTTGAATAATAATTTCGTTTTTATTTATTTTGTTTGTTAATAAATTTGACAATAATTGCTATTGTTTTTAATAAAACATCTACAACAGAAGCAAATTAATTTCACAACAACCATAAATAAACCAAAAAACAAATATTTTGACGTATTGCTATCCGAATATTTCATGCTCCCATTTCGCCATTATATTTGCCAAGAGCAACGGACGGAGGTTTGTAAAAAATTCAGTAAAAAAATAAAAAAATTCAAATAATACAGTAGAAAATGACAAAAGAATTTCCACGCATGATTGACATAGTTTTTAATGTTCTAAGGCAAAAAAAAAAACAATCAACAAAATCGCACACATACACTCCTTATACATACGTACATATACATATGTTAGCATTTCGAAATTTTTACAGAAAAAAAAAAAAAAATTATTCGTATGACTCCGTTTAACCTGCTTCAATCTTAAACCATCACCTAAAGAAATTTTTACATTCATTCGGCATCCTTTACATGTCCTGCCCATCAATTTATTAATTTAAACGGAGAGGAAAACTGCCAAAAATGTCTGCCTCCCTAGACACTGACATCCATGCGAAAACAGAAAATTTTAAAAATTTATTGTGACAGCAACATCTGCCTTCTCCTCATCTTATTCATAATTCGTTGGTGGTGAAAAGTCGAATAGAAAAATCTGAATTTTTTAAAAAATTTAAAATATTGTTGCCGTACATCTTAATTTTTCCTAAAATTATTATTTTTGACGCAATTTAATACTTTCTGAGTGTATTGCTGTAATATTTCATAGCATTGTGATGATTTCACTTATGTTTTCATTTCATTTACATCTGTAGCGATCATGTCAAACACTCTTTATTAGGCTTCCCAATTAAATGAATCGTTTCCCTTTTGAGGTTTGTTATTTTATTTCAATTTCTTTGCACCACTGATGATTTATAAAGTAAAACATTTCATCAGATGTGAACACAGATATACATTTAATGCTTTTTAATTTGACATATATCGCCATAAATCATTCGTTTTCCATTTAAATCTTTATTTTGTGTGATACAACAAAAAAAAAAAAAATAACCAAGACCAAGAGCAAATGAAAAAGAGTGAAGATGATTTTTTTTTATTATTTATTTGCCGCCAGTGCAAATTGTCAGATCACAAGAATTTTAACGCAAAAGAAATTAACTTGGATTATAAATACATTGTCTACAGATGAATATTAAAAGAGTGCATTAATTAAGTCATATTTTTAAAAATCATAATAAAAATAAATTTTATTTTTAATATTCTATAAGAAAAAAATGCCGCCGCACATATGACGAATATCCGTTTTTAATGTATAAAATATGTTTGACATCAATCTCTTGTTTGTACAATTTCATTATCATGATCAATGCATTAAGAAAAATAAATTAAAAAATGTTTTTTTTTTTTTTGAATTTGAAAATTATTTTGGACGTATAATGCGAAAATCTTGNTGGACGTATAATGCGAAAATCTTGAAAGAGTAGTCGCCGTTGATTAAGGCATTGCCTAAATTTTTCTGACAACAATACCAAGTACAACGCTGCGCGATTCAAACGAAAAATGGTGCTCGGCACAGATCTCCTGTTAATATCTGAGCTAATTTTATCGGTTTATAATATCTGTAACTGCTTGTTTTTTTTTTCTTAAAACGTCGGTTTAAACGGTTTAAACTCAACAACAGATCAACTTAATAGAGTACGGAAGCAAAATTTCCCGAAACAATCCTACTGTCTTTATATATTTTCTTTAAATAATCACCTTCGTTTCTATGTGAACTTTATTATCGAAAATCGTTAGAGCGTATACAATTTTTGGAAGAAAGGAAGTTGTTCTTAGAAAAAAACACCACAATGAAATTTCATACATTTTAAGCTCAGTTTACAAATAATTTTGATTATTTCCTATAATTCCTGAACTCAATTTGAAAACTGTACATGTGTTAACTTTTACCACATTGTTAACTTAACCCCTCAATATTAACCATAGAAATATGGGAGAAAAATAAACGGTTTATATGGATACAATTTAAGCCAATTATTATGACGCATAATGCATATGTGAACAGAAGTGTTCCGTTCATAAAATGTTTTGAAAATGTTCTTAAAATGCTTTGAAATTTGACAAATTGTTGGTTTTCCAATTCCGTTGCTTTTGTTTCACTTAATTTGTCGTAATCAAGCTGGATGGCTGAAATAAGATTACATTTAGTAAATACGAAAAAACAACAACAACAAATTTCGTTAAATATTCTTAAAATCGAGCACCACAAACGCGCTCACCACACGCACTCTGATAGAAATCTCTAGTTTTGTATTCTGTATTCGTAATGTTGAAATTGAAATTGAAATTATTAAAAAATTATGGTTTTATCGTCCTTATGCTTCATAATTCAACACATTTTATCGTTTATTGTTTCACTTGAGTTGCTGAAACTTATCCTTATGGCTTGTGACATTTCCACTTTGCGTTACAATCTTTGCTTTACTAAGCGGATGGGTGTGAGAGTATGTGTATGTGTACGTGTATTTACTTTCTTATGTCACAAGACAGTTACGGGTTCCCTGTTTTCATATCCTTGAAATTTTCTGCCTTGTGGTTTACTACACTGTGGGAAGTATGCCGGACGTTAAAGTAAATACAATTTAGGCGAAATCAACGAATGTTAGAAAGGCTACCCAATAAACCAAAAAGGGTTCATCAAGAAGGCAAATTCGAAATTTTTTTTGACGCTACAAACTTTTTCTTTCCAATCACGGTGAGGATTGAAAACAAAAAACAAATCGTTGTAAAAGGTGACATTCATCGAGATATTTAGCAAATCCAGATCTAAATAACAACTGTTCTGATGTTAGTTAGATGACTCTCTATCACTGTTTTCCTCAATTTCATTTTTTTTTTTCAGCTATTAGGGTATTGAGATGTCCAAAATAGGAAACAGGTTGCAAAAGAAATGATTTTCAAAATTCATGTTGATAAGAAACAAATCAAAGAATAAAAATTAATTGCCACTCGATACAAACAAGTGAAACACATTGCTTGTAGGTATCCGAGAAAGTTTTCAAAGACAATCGTTGCTGGATGATTAATACGTTATTGCCTACAAATCATTATAAATTAAATATTATATTTACTGGTTTCGTAAGTATTTTTGTCAATTGAGTTACTTAATTGTACGTGAGATAATACGTATGATTGTTTGTGGTCACTGTGCTAACCAATTGAAATACGACTTCAGTAAGAGAATGCTTTAATAGTTACCGGATTATATCGTAAGCAGGATTCAATATTTTATTCAACAATAACAATAAATTTCAATTATTTCTGTCAATTTAAGTATTTGATTTTCTTATTTATGGCCAACAACAACATCGGCTTAAAATTCACAAAGTTAACTTCATATTTCAGGACGATTGTTGTCTAATTTTTTTGTTTTTTATGTAAGATTACTATTTTTATTCTGTTTCATTTTCTTTTTTGATTCTTATGTCCGCAACATTTAAAGATTTGCTTTTTTTTCCTTTATTTTAATAGACTTGAAAAATTTTATAAACTTTCATAATTTAGCATACGTTTCTTTGTCTTTTTATCCCCGTTAACGTAACACTATCTATTGCTAAATTTCAGTTTAGTTTAATGACCATAATCGTAAAAATTTACTATATGAACACAATTAATAATCAGCAGCTGAAAAAGGCTGATTTTCTAATCTAGAAATGGCCTATTGGCGAGTCTTTAAAATATTAGCCGGGTTTTGTCCCTTAATATTAATTTTTTTTTATTATTTTTGTTTTTGCAGATTGCAAACAAACGTGTTAGGTAATAAATAATTTAATTTAACAATAAATTTAAGAATTTTTATATTGAATCATATGATATTGAATGACGCTAATATATTCGTTAATGGTTTCGTTCGTCTATTTGCTACTAAACGTATGAGTAGGTAGGTTTGCTCAATTTTTTTTTTGTTTTTATTTTTTTTTTCTCTCTAATTTTTTATTTAAATATTTGAAAACATAACAAATATTTATAGACGTTCTAAATATTCATAAAATAATATGAATATGGTTATATTTTTATTTTTATTATACCTCTATTGTTCGTTAAGTGTACATTTTCTTCATCTTTTAACGTTTTTCATAATATTTTTTTTCCATTTTTGTAACGCATAAATTCCCATTTACGGCACAGTTTAATAGAAAATGCTTCGATAAAACCGAAGCTACAGAACATGGAACTTTAAGTTGTATGTTGAGGTCGCTGATGTTGTCATTTTAATATTTTAATAGTTAACAGTAAAATAAATAAAAAAAAAACAATGAAACATTAAAGACTATTGAAATTGAAATATGTATCGGAATTTATATTATTTTTATATGACAATTAAGTAAGGTTTTTATATAATTTTTGTAATTTTTATAAACGTATAAATATGTATACATTTAAGGGTAGAGATATTTATTAAAGAATATTGGGTTTTGACAGCATATGTTGGTAAAGTCCATATTAAATAATTACGAAATATTGATTTTTTTTCTTCTTATTCTTCTTCTTCTTGTTTTTTTTTTGTTATAGTTTATTGTTACAAAATATTGTTTGTTGTTGTAGTAATTTTTTTTTTTTTGTCAAAGTTTGTTATCTGTTCTTCCGTCTGCTGCTATACATACAATGCGTGAAAGGTTGTCCGTTTTCATAAATGTTTAACAACATATCGCCTGCAATAGTTATACGTTTATACGTAATTAATTTTTCTTGTTAAACCTTTGACACATTGATTCTCTGATATAAGGTTTCATTTAGTCCAACAGAATTTTGGTCAATAATAAAAAAGCGAAAGTAATTTGTACAGAAATTTAATTAATTTAATTCTCTGACTAATTTCATTAAAATATTAAGAAAGAAACTTTCATTTAATAACTAATTAAATTAATAAAAATAAGGGAATATTTTATTATATTTCACCAAAAATATTTACAAATATATTCCGTTGTAACAATACTCGTATCTGAAATAAAATATTATGGAATTGGGAAATGTTGTGCGGGATAAAAGTATGGTGATCAAAAGACTGTTTGCTTTGTTCTTATGATTTCTTTCTTATTTCGTATAATTTAGTTGAAACAGATACAAAAGAGTGATCGGAACCTTAATATTTATTCAAATTTACCGTATTTATTTCGGGTTTAACTCTTGCTGGTTCCTTAAAGAAGCTCCTAGATGTTTTATTATGACGCATAGCAGAAAACACGATCATAATTCAAGTCATACATACAACGCATACAACAAAAGAATGTGTTCTGTATATACAACGATAGGTGTTCTGGTGAAAATTACACAAAATTGTAGTAAGTTTCGATGATGTATAGGGCAGCCAATAAATTGGTGTCCTTAACAAATTATTTAATAATAACACGATAACTTTCTATTATCTTTTATTGTATTTTTATTTAAATAAAAAATTATTTGATTTCTCGTCTAAAGATATCTGAATATTTAAAGCGTATGATTGATTTTGCTTTAGTAACTTATCCAATAATTCAAAAGCTCTTCAGTACGTTTGACAAATTCACTTAATTGAGTACCTTTCACTATTATTAATATAAGTATTTGGTACGTCATAACGTTTGTATAGAGTACTTTAGTATAATATAACAAACATAGAACATATTATGTATGTATATATACATGCATCAGTCATTCATTAATTAAATATTTTATTATCGTTCACAATTTGTTCGTTGTTGATATGGTTAACGGCAAAATTATTTATTATTAGAATCAAAATAATTCGGTTTTATTTTTTGTTTTTATTTTTGTTTTTGTATGTAATTAGAAGTTAACCTTTGATTTATTCCCCCCAAAAACAAAATTTATTCTTATATCTTTTACTTTATCTTTCAAAAAATAATACAAAAACAGAAACAGAAACAGCAACAGAATTATGTCAAATGCTTTTTATGTATGCCCCAAAAGACTCTCCACATTAATCGCCGGTTTAGTTTCAAAATGGTATGTGGATGATTGCATGTAAATTTAATCACAATGAACAAAAAAAAAAGAACAAAAATTGCCCTTGATACAAAGTAACGTTATACGTCGTAATATGTAGTCAGAAATCAAAAACACGAAAAATACTTCAGTTTAATAGAATTTTTATTTTTTATTTATTTGTATCGGTTGCTATGCGTAGAATGGTAGAGCGGTACCAATATTTTCGTAGGTATATACATATGTACATACAGATAAAGTTTGTTAAATAATTTATAATAATATTCTCCCAAATATGACCCAAAATAAAAGAAAATATTAACAAATCGAAGTAAAATGCTATTAAAACAGGATGTGTATTACATTAACACAGTCGCCTTATCATTGATATATTGACAGTCATTAACAGGTATTCAACCATTTCAAAACTATGGTGTCTACAACTGTTTAATGTTGTGTATTGTAACCAATTGGAAATTTGTTGTTGGCAGGGTCTAAGCAACGTTTCGCTTTAATTGTTTGAACAGCTGTTCCAGTTATGGAAATTGTGGTAACAGAACGTTACCGTTATACAAAACATTTGAAATGGTTTTTTAATATTAAATTATTATAATGAAATGTTAATGTAGTCTAGTAAACGGTTTTAGTGCGTAATTGTAGAATAAAGGGCACAAACAAAATTCCATTAAAATTTAACATTAACAAAGGATGTTAAATAAATAAAAGAAAAATGAAATTTTTATTGTTGCTTAAATTGTTTCATGAAGACCAAAAAAGAAAAGGGTTAAATAATTAAAGAAGAAGAATTTTATAAATAAAATAGTGTTATACGAGTAACATATGGATTTTATGTTTTAAGGGACACTAAGGTTTTAAAATTTAATATCGAATAATAAAAATGGACCAGTTACTGTGGGTATTTAGATTTTAAACTTATTGTATGCCTCGCAGTTGGTGTATTGAAGTGAATCCTTGGCAAAAGACTTATGGACTATACTCGTATATGGCTTTAGTTGAATGCCATGTATATTTTTCATTTTTCCAGCTGTCAGAAGTGAAGTTTAGCTACCCATTATATGTAATCGTTGACAATTACTATCAATTTCACCTCTCATAGTAGAAAACTGCTTGACTATAGCACTGGACGACAAGTCCACGCAGTCATCTTAATAATAGTCTAGACTATATAGTATACATATATTGACATACGTATATGACTAACTACATATGGATTTATCCATATGTACACTATTACACTATTTTCGAATATTTTATTTTCTATAGAGCAGAATTTCCGTCCTGATATTATTGGATGTTTTGAATTTTTATCATCGAAAATATCATATGTTTTCAAAATCAAATTCAGTTTCCAGGCTTATCTCCTACATGGACTGTATACCACCATTATAACCGTTTAGAATTCCACTGTTGTTAACAGCAGTGCTTCCTTAACTGTTATAAAAATCTTACCTATCTCTAAGTCTTACTGTTCTCTTGCCTTCAGGTAAGTTGTACAAATAAAAATGCAATACCTTAACTGCCTAAAGCTTAACACTGTTTTACTGTTTGCTTGCTGTATTCAAAATTGAATTTCCAAATTGTTTAATGACAGAAATAGAATGCGTTTCAATTACAATAAAACTAGAAAAAAAGTCTTTTCGTATCTGTCCATGTAAACTGTTTGCTCTTAAGGATGATATTGCAATGAATTTCATATAAACTGACATGAATAACATAAGATAGTGGTATTAGATTTAGAAATGTGACCTTTTTGTATTTTATCTAAAAAAATTCACCCAAATTCACCCAAATTTATTAGTAGAGCAAGAAAATTCATTTAAATTTTCATTCGCTATTGTTTGTTAAAGAGAAATTACTTCGTAATCATAAATATTCTTTCCGTACGGCTTATGATTTTAGTTCTTGTATCCAAGTGTGCCATTTAATTTTGGTGACTTTTTCGTTTTCCTTACTTATTTCCGAATTTAATTGTGCAGAGCCTATTACACTGTATTTCAATTCTTCGCTCATTCTTTAATTCTCCCTTCTTCTTACGATTTCAACTGGTTGCCAAAGGTCAATGGCTCTATTGCAAATAAATGAATGAATTAATGAATGACTTAATAAATGAATAAATTTAATTCATATTTTTTCTTATTAGTTGGTGTTGTTGGTGTTGTTTATTTAGTTCAATTTATGTTACATAAAAACGATGAACAAAAAAAAAAAACAGGGAAAAAATAAAATTATTTGACTTTTATAATGTTCTGTAATTAATTACTTTTCTGATATTGTCCTGTTGCTATCGTTGTTAATTTTTATTATTTTATTACTTTTGGTGTTATTGCTGTGTTTGGATATGCATATGTATGTAATCAATTATAATGAATACATTACTAATCATGCCTCCAATTTTTTTTTCTTGTCAATATTTAATTAATTATAATCGAAAAAAGAAAAAAAATTCCACTTGATGATGAAAGAAACAAAGTACCTCTGTGGTATATTTGCTGTTGTTTTGTGAATACAATTCATATATTCATTATGCGCTTTACAAATATACAATAAGAAAAGTAGAGGTAAAATCATTTAACAAATCCAAAAAAAAGAAAAAAAAATCAAAAAAAAAAATTCGTAAATGATGTTTTCTCTCATCGATATATTTATGAATGAAATATAAAATTTAGAAACAATAATTTGTGTCGTCAGAGTTTTAATGGTATTTTTTATTTTAAAACTTATTAAATTATTGGAAATATTTTCCATGGACTTTGATTTCCTTAATTGTTAATAATTTAACCAAAAGCATTGGTTAACCAACCAGGGCGGCAAAAAATTATGCCATAATTCTCATTAGAATATTTAAATATGATTTTAATCATTACCTTGACTAATTATTGGATGAGTAATTTCGATTTTAATTAATATTTTATAAGTAAATAAAGGAAATTTAATTTCGTTTTCTAAATTTAATGAAAAATATGAAAATCTGTAGTTGTTTACCAATGTTAACCATGTTTACAGTTTGCAACCCAGCAAACATATGAAAATACAAGTAACGTTGGATAAGATTAATCGGTTGGTTAGGAATGTAAGATTTACTTCCGTAGCCAGGAGTCATTGGAAACTCCTTTAGATTATATATATTTAAGCTGATTGCGTAATATGGCTCAATTGCATTCAATTGGTTTTTTTAATTCTGTTTTACATTAATTGATCTAAAAGTAGTGTTTAATGCAGTTCATGCTACTTTTTTTTTACAATCAGGTTTATGGACCAGCCGCTTTATAGTGATCGAACATCAAGACATCAAAAAACAACTATACAATCGATTAATATTATGGCTACCACGCATCGAACAGGTTTGCATCAGAGATTAATTGAAATTTTCAATTTCAAGTAAAAAAAAAAACTGCAGAGAAAATTTTTCCCTGCACACATTTATTATAAATCGTTTAAAGAAATCAGTTAAAACAGTTTCAAAATTGCTTGTAGGGTTTTCATATAAATATTATAATGAAAGTTTATTGTGTTGGTTAGTTATCACACACAAACAAATGTTTGAATATAAAAGTCATGACATCATGATGATAATTAATGTCAGTACAGAGAAACATACTTATGTATTATATAAGCACACAATCACTATCATGCATATATGTGTATATACTCTAAACATATTGTAGGCCTGTGTTCTTAAATTCTTAATGTTCATTTTGCTGGGCATTGTGTAAAACATATCCTTGCAAATTGTCTTTTTTAAAAAGGGTACGTACACGTACTCGTGTCTCGGTGTAATAAATTTTTGCATGAACGAAAGTGATGCAGATATTTTTCAAGAATATAAATTTGTTTAGGTTTAAACAGTTACATTTAAAATAGAATACAAGTGTGTATGAGTTTTTTTTAATTTTATTGTTATAAAGTTTAAGTTTACAATGAATGTCCTTTTACGTGATTGCAGTCTTTCATTAAAAAATAAAGAAATAAATAAACATAAACATTAACATAAATAATAATTATTATTATAGATGTTGTAATCATTGTAATTATTTTATAAATATTAATTAACCAATAATAATTGTGCGAATGTAGTTGAATGAATTAGTCAGGTCATTTTCATACCACAATTAATTAGAAATTTAATTTGAAATTTTTGAAACATACATTTGTGGGAACATTTTTGGGCATAAACTAAATGTACATTAGGGGTATACTTAAAAGTTCTAACCTCCTGAGTGGGAATGATATAAGAAAACGATTTCTCAGATCAGTTTTTATTAAGTTTATTAAGTTTAGTTTTATTAAGTAAAGTTAATATTTTGTCATTGTATTGACATCAAACGCGATCGAATAAACATACGTTATCTCCCTAATATTTGTGAATGTTGAAGTGGTGTAGAGCACATACAAAATACTAGGCATGGACGTCATTACTGTAAATGTTTACATAAGAACATCCCTTCTTGGACAAATTCAAGTTTAATGGGAAGCTTAACATATTTACACATTTTCTGATGTCGAATACCAAATGACAATTAAAAGGTTCTGCATTGGAGGGTGTTGCCAAACACTATTAAAATGCTTTTAGATTTTGATAAACTCCTTTGATAATTACATATTACAAGTCCTTGATTTTGTTGAACCATGTTGAACTATGTTGCCATAATATTACATTGTTTTTAAGTCTCAGACCCAGTATTAGGAATGCATTGTTTTCATTTTATTTCATAATAAGTGTCAAAATATGGTTAGATTCTCTGCCTGTGAAATGATGTTTAAACATTTGTGGTACACTAAATATTTATTTATTTTTACGTGTTTTAATCAAATAATAGCATGAAATGAAACTGATTTTAAATCAATTTAGCAGCCATTTGCCAGCCCTTTTACATAACAAAACAATTTTATTTGGCACTTGATCAGCAACAAAGAGGTACATACTGTTTGTCTATGTTGTGTGGCAAATAGTTGCAACACATAAATTTTCCATGTCATTAAATAAGAGAAAATGTTTTATTAAAACTATTTGCATATTTTATAGATATTTTAGGGCCGCAATTCAAACACTGGATTTCCAAACAATAAATTATTTATTGACGGTATTTATTGACTTTATCAGTTTAAAATAAATTTAAAATTAGGCTCAATTAGGCTTTCATTTCATATTGCAACAATTGTTAGTGGTTGACAATGCTAGGGAATATTGTTATCTATAGCCGATTATAAATTTTAAATAAATTCATAAATAATTATAGTTTTTAAAAGCATATAATTTATTAAAATTTCAATTTTAATTCGAATAAATTCTGTCACATATTAAATACTCGTATTGAGGAGAAAACCAATGAAAATTATTGAAAATTAAACAAATTGCCAAATAATTTCACAGAAATTATTATCGACAATAATTTGTCAAGGATTATATGAATTCAATTGCTATGGAATATTTATTTTTGTATTTAAAGCTGTAGATTTAATTTGTAACCAAGAAATTCAAATACGAATTAAACGTGTAGTAACGTGTGGGTGTGTATATGTTCAATTCTGTAATGAAAATAAATAAATTTATTAAACAGGTTCCAAATGCAAAATACAAGATAAAACATAAATAAATAAATCAATAATATATTTTTATACATTTCCTTCATTGATTTGAATTTCTTATAGCAAGAAAGGCTTTTCTTTTTATGAACTGCAAAGGTTTGTGATCATTCATTGCATTCTATAGATAAGTTGATTGGAAAGGCTTACGATTCACAGTTTTTGTTTTTGTAATTCTAATTTACGTTTTGACAAGAATCCTTTCAAAACTATTTACATGCATTATGCTGATCGACCGTAACATACTATAGGCACGTTTTTAAATAAAAAAAATTAAAAATTTTATTTAGGAAACCAAAGAATTGCAACCACCCTTATAAATGTGTGATTTCTTTTTTTCTGTCCTTATTTTTATTTCTATTTCTCTTTTTCTCTCCTTATCTATTTCCCAGTAGAATTTTTAATTAAATTCAAACATTTATCCGTAAATTGGTTTTGTTTTTCTGCACTAAAACTATTATTGGATTTAAAATTGATATGCTGTATTATGTTTTAATTTAATTATACACTTTATAGATTTTTTTTTATAAAACAATTGTCATAAAATAAATAAAATCCTTTGGAAATAGGCTTTGTTTTTGTATTATTTCAAAAAATTTGCAACAAAATGGCAAATTGAAAAGTTTTTTTTATGCAAATAAGAAGCAACCACCACATTCAATTCAACACAAGTTAAATTGATTACAAAAAAAAGAAAAGCAGAGCTTAACTTTACTAAAGTCAATTTACATTCTCTGGATTAAAGAAATTGTTTCATAATCTATCCATAGCTTACGGCGGAAAAAGAAGAAGAAAGAATTTCTGGTGAATTAAAATTGGTACACAATAGTTGATAAAAATTTTCATTTCATTTTAACGGAGTCATTGATTTCTATATTGTATACTGGCTTTAATTAATTAAATTTATTTAATTGTTTTAATTCTTTTGATTTATTTTAAAATATTTCCTCTTAAGAAACATTTAAACAATTGCCGTTTATTCAAATGTAAGATAATATTTGAATTTCTATTCATATTTACTGCAATTATTTTGCTTCAGTTCATTTGTAATGAAATGAAGAATAAAATTAATGGAAACGTTTATCTGCCATAAATATGAATTAAATAAGTTTCTGTACTAAATGCAATACAATCCTAATTAGTTTTATTCTGGAAAATTCAAGTGAAAACTTCTAAACACTTGCACTTTGGTTCAGTTTTCATAGTTTCCCCTTAAGAGTTTTGTTTCTGGTAGTTATGAAAATTAATTCCAAGCGAGCTCTTTAAAACGTAAATGAAAATTGTCCATTTTTGTTCATCATTCCTTTGAAATCGAATACATTCTGTGTGTTTTATTTGCTTAAGTCTAATTTAGAGAAAACTTAACACAATATCACTGATAACATGTCCTAAGTAACAATGATAAAATAAAGGTAAGAATTTTCCATGATTGTTTTTTAATTATTTACCATAAACACACATTCATATGCATAGATTAATATAGAAGAAGACAATCGAAGTTTTTTTTCTAATAAACTCATTACATATTATGTGGACTTTATGTGGAATTATATGAAATTCAGCATCTGCTAATGACAATTGGCGTAATTATATAAAACGTTCATAGCTAAGAAAAAACGATAACTTGCCTTGGATTCACTAAATGCCACAGATTTAAAAAATCAATTTAGCGAAATTAAAAAATTTTAATTAAATTCATGCAAGGCATTTAAAATTAAAAATAACAGTCTTGTTTACTTATTAAAATCGTATTTTTTATTTCTCTCTCTCTCTCTCTCTCCCTCTCTTTCTCTCCCTATCTCTCTCAGTCTCAACCAATCTGTAACCAATTAGTGATAATTATGTAGCTTATCATGCGAAACACATAGTCCATAGTGCAATAACTAGGGATATAAAATTACTGGAATAAGAAAAATAACAATAACAATTGACATAAAATTTTAACTGCATTATTACCGCCATGTAAAGTATGTAAGTGTAAGTGTGACTATTAATCAATTTACTTCAAAACGTGTTTGCAGAGTGACTATTATCATGTAAACCGTTTACAGAGACATAAGCAAGAGCAAAGTAGTCTGTGGTGAATATCAATGCAATATCAATGTGTTTTGGAACTGATCAGAAGCTGGAATAATAAAAAAATAAACAAACTTATGACTTTTATTGACAGTAATAAGCGGAGAGAATATACCGAATAGCAACAATTTGCAGCGCAGAAAGCTTAAATAAAACACAAAAACCGTGCAATTAAAGAGAGGAAAAACAAACAAACAAGCAAACAAATAAATTTTTGAATAATTGTTTGATTTTATATCACAACTGCTGCGACTACTAGTACAGGCACTAGCGTAAGCAATGTCATAAAACAAACGGCTCGTGCATAAAAAGTTATTTTGAGCTTTCAGTGGTGAAAATCTTATACAGCACGGTTCTTCCATATTTCTTTGGATTTTAAACTACTGAGCGTATGAGCAACCTTAAATGAAATTGATAGTGCTCATACGTACAAGTAGGTTATCTATTGTGTAAAGCGTATTATGATTGTAAGTGTGTTTGTTACTGACTGCATGTGTTTTATTGTGCCAGTTGTTATGCTCCGCTGTCTTACCCTTTTCGCATTTTCGCATTTTCTTATTCTCTTTTAATGTTTGTTTGTTTTTTTTTTATTACGTCTTCAACTGGGAAAATTGCTGTTGCAAACGGTTGCTGTCGTTAATGCTTTTTCTTGTTTTCTTTCTCTCTTTTGTTTTCTTACGGTTATTTTTAAAAGAACATCATCAACAATTTCTCTTTCTCTGTTGTTTACTTTTCTTCTTTGTTCTTAGCACACGAAAACATACACTAAAAAGTTTAAATTTTTAAGCACATTTTGTGTCAAACATCTGTCGTATGCTCAAAAGTTTGAGAGGAAGTGTTAAAGACAGGATTTGTTTTTGTTTTTTGTTTTTCTTCATCTGACATCTTTTATTTTGTAGACTTTCAAATCGAACTGCCTATTTGCCTACTTGATATCATTTAAGGGTTAATGTTTATGAATTTATAAATTTATCTTCCCCTTAATTTCGTTCAGTTCCCTAGAAGAGAAGAAAAAAAAAACAATGGAAGAAGAAACAAAAAATGTTGTTGGTGGATGCTGGTGTATCTCATACATAAAAGGCAAATTTATGCAAATTTATTCCAATGATTTTTAAGCAAAACGGAAGATGGTAACAGAAATTTACGCAAATCTTAGAGTTAAACTCTCTCCTGCAGTTATCAAGTGCTTCTACATTTTCGCTTCAAAAGTTTCCATCAGTTTATTTTGGTTTTTCTTTTTTTCTTGTTTCGTTTTTTTTTTTTTTTGATTTTCTTCTTTTCTTTCTTTCTTTGGTTTTTTTATGTTCTGTTGTTTTATCGATATGTGGTTGAACCATTTATCTTTTTGGAGATTTTCTTTCAATTTAAGTTGTTTGTGTGCAGAGCCCCTTACTAGAAATCTCTGTATAAGTATGAGTGTAGTACGGCACAATACAACATAATATTTTGTCGCAATTGCCACCCATTTAATGTTCCAATAGAGTCAGTATTTTATTGTTGTATTCTGTTCTGTTCTCTTCTTTGTTTGTTTTCTATTTAATTTTGCATTTTATGTAGCTTGTGTTTCACATAAATTTTGGTTTTCTCGGCTTTTGAATTGTAATTCAGCACAAGCTTATTGAAACATATCGATTTACAATTGCATTACGTTGAATGTATGAAAGAACATTGAAAAAATGAACAAATTAATCCAATGGTTAGGAAATGTATCTTCTGTTTACTAATTTACAGTTTAGGGATTGGTGTCACGTGTTTTGTGATTTTAATTAAAATTAATTTTAATGAAATTATACAAGAAAACAAAAAATTATCTTTTTTATTTCGTTAGCCAAAACAAATTAAATAATTATTAATCCATCCTTTACCAAGGGGAAGAGGAAAGAGATGTGATTCTTTTAAACACTCTGTGGAATTGGGTTTTCTCCTTTACAGTTGCCTGTATTGAGTGACAAATGATGGAAACTTTTTTCGAAAATCTATATTTTTGTTCTCTTTGGACTGACTAAGGAAATAAGGAAATAAACAAACTGTAAACTCCATTGTTGAAAAGAAAATACACAAACATATCAAACGAAACGAAACGAAAAGAATTTTATAAATGGTTCACTTCTGATTTCGTTAGCTGGTTCGTTTTAACACCTGACAACGATTGTGTAATGGTTAGTGTTATAAGCGTTTCCTTATTGCCGTGATTCTATAATAATAAACACAACATTATTTTGTTAAATTTTTGCTTTTATTAACAACGTTTTATTGAATTTCATTGCAAATGCAAATTAAATAATCAAAAGGGGTTTTACAATCTGTCTTCTGCAATAATTTTCTTTGAAATTTTTGTAGATTGTTACGATTTGAAGTATTTAAATTCTGATTCTTTTTTTGTATTCACAGGTTTTTCCTTTAAAATAAAAAAAAAATAATAACGCAATTATTTTTAAACGGCATGAAACATTTTTGTGGAATTGAAACGTAATTTTATTTCTTTTGAAAAAAATTTATTTTTAATTTGAATCCGGAAATTTAAGAATAATTTGTACAAGTAAACTTCAGAGACTTATTACGTTATTAGGGATTATTATTGTAATCTTATTAATATTCTTAAATATAATTAGAATTAAAATTAGAGCATCGCCAGGTACATCCTTTTTGATTAGAAATTTTAAAACTCATTTTTTTATTCTAAAATTGGCTTTAATTTAAAGACCAAAAATTTAATATTTAAATAAGCATTTAATCTTAAATATCATACATTACAAGATACCAAATATTTTTGTAAAATGTTTTTATAAAATAAAGTTTTTTTTTTATATTTATTTGACGTTCAAATGGTGCTTTGCGAATAGCAATTTTATCGCATTTCATAAAATTTGACATCAGGCCCTCTTAATCTTATAAGGGAAAATGTGTTGATTGATTTATCGAATAAATTTCTCCATGGAAATCATATAAAAAAGGAATATATATACATACGTATGTATTTATATTGTCATGGTATTTAGATAAAAAAAGAAACACAAGAAAGAATTACGTAAAGGAATACATATTTAAGTATCTTTTTTATGGTGGGAGCTGTGAAAATCCGTATACTTGTTAGTTGTTTATTTATTTACGATTTACAATTATATTCTTATATTAAATAACATAATAAAACAAATGAACAACATATTTCCATACCCATCGTTTAAAGGGATATTGAATTTAGGCTTTATCAGACTAAAGCACTCTTCGTTTCTGCCTGTGATAATTGAATTAAAAATATACGATATTTTTAACATAATTGAGTCAAATATAGAATTCTAAGAATTTTACATACGGCAGTTAATCTGCCAAATCATTGATCAAATTTAATAATGATTAATTTCTAAACGTATTACATGCCGACTCTTTTTTTTTTAATTATTGAACAGGCATGTGTAAAATGCAATGAAACACTGTTTACCAGCCACAACAATCACGTCTTCAATTCTCGTAACCAGTATACCAGACAAGATTAATTTCACTTTCCTTTTTTTTTGTTTTTTTTTTTTTTTTGTTGTTGTTTGCTTTTCATCTTTTTAGCTCACAAACCATTAAATCAATGATACTGACACACGTTCCTATATTCTCCATTGATTTTTAATACCTTTTTTATTAATTCTTTTTAATTTTTTTTCTTTTTGTGCAGGATATCCATTGATGTCTATAGAGAGACACGTTAAAGTGCAAATGTTTTGTTTCAATTTTTTATTCCATGAAACGTAACACACCCAGTGTTTAAATTTCCTATAGATTACATATAATATAGTGAGTAGATAAATATAGTAGCACAACACATGTGCATTACACGTAAAATTTCAAAGCTTAACACATACCTCTCCGTGTAAATTTATTAGATTAAAACAACAGCAGCTCTGAAATATATTTTCTTGATTATAAAAATGTGTTTGATTGCATTCATGATATGATTGTACATGAAAAACAATTTGCCACATTCATGTGGAAAACATGAAAATCCAAATGAAGGCATACATTTTTCAAATTCGTTTCAATTTCATTCTGCGGTTCATTAGCGATTTTAAATGATTGACTCCATTATGGATGACAATTTTGGCAAATGCATGGCAATTTGTCATAAATTGTACTGCAGACAGCAACTGATAACCAACAAAATACGACAATACGTCGGAATTTTTTTCTCTTTTTTGTTTATAGCTGATGTTCGTTTGCTATTCATAATAGATCTATAAAATATATTCAAAGTGTTAAGATGCCCTTATAAGCACTATTAGTGCCTGACAATACTATTGTGGGGTCTAGGTCTCTGTCAGACTGATATAGGCCCACAATTTATTTCAATCACAGCTAAGCAAGTCACTTGTTCCCTCATTTACAACATTACTTTCTAATAGAACTCTAACTATAACCCTCTTATATTTGAGAAATTTTTTAATTTTTTTTTTTTTTGTAGTTTTCATATAAAGTTCTATTGACACAATGTTCTGGAATGAAAAAAAATTTATGATATGTTACGAATAAAATATTTCTCTTCACAACATTAAAATTCCTTTGGAATTGTTATTTATTAAATAAAATATTTACAATGATTTACTTTCATAAATAAAAATATTAAATGAGCGAATAAATAAGAGTATGATAAATAAATTTGATTCCCTTGGGATATATTTTACTGACATAAAATGTCATTTTTTCTTTTTGAGTTTTTGAATTTTAAAACCTAATTTTTTTTTCTTGTGTGTGGTTGATTGTGACCTGAAAAAAAGAAAACATTTTTATTTAGAAGGGAAGAGGTTTCAATTACAGGATTATGCGTAGGATTTATGTTTCTTTTTTTACACATAAATTATAAGGTAGTTTTTCGTTTTTTTAAAATTAAAACGCAATTCTAACCTAATACATATACAAAATTAAATTTTCTACATAAAAACTAATTGTAATTTATTTACAACACGATATGTATGATGTGCAGAAAAATATAACAATATAAACACTTTAATAATTTAAGCTAGAGTTAAATTTAACTTGAAACATTACCTTTTTATATGCCAGTATTTTGAAACTTAACCAGAAGCAACAAAAAATTTTGCGTTTATATTCCCATATTATAAAACAAAAAAAAAAGCTTAAGTTTTGATTTTTTGATTGCACTCAATCTCAATCATGATGGATTTTAAAATAATAAATATTGTATGGCTTTGACTTGTGTGCACAGCTAATTGGCAACATTTGTTGCATGTACCACATGCCGTCAACATGTCATAAAAATTGTTTTACCCCTGTATGCTAGCCTATTGACAAATTTAACAATAAAACAAAAATGTTTTCGATGATATTGATTGACTTTTAGCGTTACTAGCTGTTTGATATCATTTACGTTGAAGGAAACTTGTAAAAGTTTTCCTTGATGATTTATAATGCAATTTTACATTTTCATCACCAATGGATGCCATACAAACTGGTTCCATTTACAGATTTTTTGTTTTATAGAGCAAGTCCACGCTTGGTCCTCAAAGTTTCGTTCTATTCTATATGATCGCACTCATTTAATATTCTATTGGCCCGAAATAAATGAATGAAAGCTTGAATTACTTCATCAAGAACTTGGTCTGTCAGATTTATTTCATTTTGGTTTGTTTTCTATTTGCAAATTTTAAAAAAGATTCGAATTGAAGATTCGATTGAATAACATGAAAAGATAGTACTTTAAACAGGTTATCAATATAAAAAGAGATTATATTGGGAAATAAAGAAACATTTTCACAAAAGAACAACAATTTTTTATTTCTGAAAACACGAATTTTAATTTACATTTAAAATAAATCTAAGATTTTTTAAGCTTTTTGTATGTCACTTCTCATTATGCAGCCAAAAATTAAAATTAATCAGATCACATGCAGATAAATTGAAAATCGTCCATTCGAAAAGGTTCCCTGAGAGGACAGGTTGTATTATTAAATTATTAAATAGTTTTAAATTTCTTTTTAGAAATTTCTTTTGCAAAAAAAAAAAATTTCTTTTTTTAAAACAGAATAGTAAAGATTCTTATGAAGTGTATTTTTATTGTGGACAATTTCATAAGATTGAACATAACAATTTAAACTTTAATGAAATTATGTTGATAACTTAACTTATGTTAATTTATAAGCACGGTATCAGCGCCATTGATGATAGGATGAATGAAACGGAATATTCCATTTCCGTATTGATAGCAGACGTGTTTTTCCATGCTATTCATGCCAAGCCATTGGAATTTATTTCTCTATTACACACATAAATGACTAAATGATTGCTGTTCTAATCATAAGGAAATATTGAATGAATAAATGAAGACATTCAGTTGGAATGAACATGAAATTAAATTTACATTTTCATTTTAAAGTTACATTTTTGTCTTTTAGAATGAAGACAATGTAAAGTAAAGAAAATTAAAATTAATGGAATTATGATATGGGCAACAGGCAAAAGTATTTTATCCATTCAAGTCCTTTATACATCCTTTAATATTACACGAGCCAAATAGGAAGTAAAAAATTTGAAATTACATTTCAGTTTCACGATAAGCATGAGTCTTACGTTATAAATTTGTGAATGTGTGAAAAAGTGGAATGAGTGGTAATGCAGATACTGAAATCAACTGCTTTAGCATGAAATTTGTATTCTTTGCGCATCTAATGGGCGACAATAAATTCTTTCTTTTTTTTGTTTTGTTTTTTGCAGTTTTTAAGACCACCATAGGCATTCCAGTTTGTTTACGGTATAGAAGACAAGAGAAAAACATGAAAACATGCTCTCTAAAATTGTTCTATTATGTGATACGGTTTTCCAATAGCGTAATGAAGTAATTTTGTTTTCCCTTCTTTTAAACTGCAATTTAACTATCTGGATACACAGTCAGGCAAATGCACGTATATTTGCAGAATTAGTGTTCTTTAAAACAATGTACATTATACGATAATATATGTATATTCATGAACAGATAATTAAATTAAACTGAGTATATTGCTTATACATAATAATATGAATTATTTGTTACATTTTCAAAAATACACAAGTATGATGAACAGTTATGGTTGTGACTGTAAAAGCAGTCTTTTCTCTGTCTCTGCCCATTGTCATAGCAATTTATGCCTCTTTCTACGCTACAATAGGTTTCCTGTTGTCAATGTTTGGTGTGGAAAGAAAAGGCAGGACAGCCATAACAAAATTTAAGCCATTGGGTTTAAGGCTCAAGCTTTTACATGGTTAAACCTAATACGGTACATTTATGGTGAAATTATTTTAGGGTGTTGTATCATACACTCACTGTTTATTAACGAAATTGAAATAGTTTTTCTTTGAATTTTGTTTTCATGTAAACGCAGCATAATTGTTGGTCATAAATATATTGGTATTGTACGTTTACATTTATAGGCGTGTACCAATATCGTTATACCAGCACTTTTAAGAAATTGATTTTGTACCCAATTAAGTGAAGCAATTGTTTCTAAAAGGGGACAAGTGCAAATTGGTTCGAGTATGCCAAACATGTAGTATTTTAGTCACAAACTATTTAATTTAAGAGACCAGAAACAAAGGGAGTGCTAACAAGATATTTTAATACAAAACCTACAAAACCAGATATCAGTTTCCATTTATATCCTTATATTATTCGTACAAATGTCTTTAAGCTTAAAGAGAGCATTTTTTAGCATTTGGAAAATATTTAAATATACACTATGATAGTTTTTAAAAACAAAACAAAATAGAATGCTTTCATCCGTATGTACGGATATTAGGAAAGAGAAATTTTTTTCTTCCATATGTGAAACGTAATGTTACGCGCATAGAAATGAATTGAAACGAAAGTAAACGAATTAGACAAAAGAAAATGAAACGATTGTAAGCAAAAGCATTCTAAGGAAATTACAAGAAGAGAACAAAACTAAGATTAAAAAGGCAAAAATAATACTTAAAGAAAGATCATCAAGTCACCAAATATATGATAAATAAAAAATGGATATAGAAAGAGCAAAGAACGTTGCAGTCACTTAGTCAGTATTGATGCGTAAATAAGTAAACAAGAGTTGTTTTTTAAGTACATGTTAAGCACAGCAATACTGAATACCGCAACATGTGATCTTTGTTAAGAAGGATCATGAATTAAACTGATAATGCACTGATATCAGTTAAAATGTCTTGTTATCTAAATAAATAAAGAATTACGTATAAATAGATCTTTTATTTAAAAGAACAAAAGGATTTATTTAATTAAAGAAACGTATTTTATTGAAGTACTAAATAAAATTAGATTTATAATTTATCAAATTTATTTTGATTTAATTTAGGCAAACCAAAATCAAGCATCGTAAAAATGTAATGCTTTTTTCACAAACACAAATATTTCTATTCTTATATCACTTGTGTAATTAAATGTAATCCAATTGAATCACACTCCTCTTAAGTTTAATATTTCAATTGATTTAATAGATTACGCTAACAGACTGACTGAATTGTATGTCAGTAATAAATAAAATCAATATGTTTGTAACTCATTTACTGATTTGTAATTTTTATGGTTTCTTCCAAGTAATATGATTCACATACTTACCAGTTTTAGTAATTATTTTCGTGTTTACAGAAGCATGATAGACATGTTATTTGGCAAATTTTTTGTAATTCTATTAGATTCTTTATATAATTTAATTTTCCTTGTGGTTTTTTAGTTGATAACAACCAATAAATGTTTATAGCTACCATAGACGCATTTTGCGGTTAGAATTATAATAAAATAAAATTAATTTTATTATTAATTAATAAAAAAAAAATTAAGAATTATTTATAATTTCGCCTTTATTGACTGTTAGTTTACTTTATCGGTGTTGAAAAAGGGTGCAGTTTTAAATTATCAGTCAAAGAGCTTAAATTTTAAGAGAACTAAAACAAATAAAAAAAAGTAAATTCTTTTATTCTTTTCTGAACATATCAGCTACATAATCCACTTCTTTACACTTAGCAATACAAATCCAGTCATCACACTTCTACTATACGTACTTCATAAAAGGATACATCAGCCATATCCCCATCAGTTTTACGTTTTTAAAACTAGAAACAAGATTCACAACCATTGTTTTCTGATGTTTTTTTTTCTCTTTTTTTTTTTAGTTTTTAGTTTATTTGTTTGTTTTTTGTTGTTTAGTTTCTTTACAAAACTTTAGTTTACGACCAGTTTGGTTGTTTGTTAAGTGATGGGGTGTTTCAATACATTTATGAGCCTGATCGAAAAACAAAAAACAAACAAAAAATGGAAAAATATGATTAAAAAGATTTTCCTTTTATGACAGTACAACCATTTTGATGCTTAATAGCTTTTTAATACATTTTCACTGGAAACAGGAATCTGGAAACGAAACAAAATCTGAAAGAATGAAAAAAATTCGAAAGTTTTTGACATTTTTCAAAGAGGTCCTTTAAAGTATGTACAACCAGTTTAATAACTTTTACATAATAACTGAGGCTTAATGTTTAGTTTTTTTTTCTTCTTCTATTCACTGTTTCTTATGTAATTGGAATTTTTTTGAATGGTTATGAGATATTGACAACCTTAAGAAGGGAATTTTTATCGTTCATTTTAATTTTTTTTTTTTTAAATACAGAATTGAATGACGTTCTTGAAAATAAATAAAAAGAAACTCATCTACACACTACTAAACACTACCTAATGACGAAAATAATAAGAGCGCAGAAACAGTGTTCTCTTGTGCCTCTGTAGCATTTCTGCTTTGATCTCCATTTTGTATGCTACATATTGTTGCCTCTACTGAATTATTGATTATTTAAAAAATTCAACACATACACGTTTACACGTATCTTTCAATAATAATGGCATTTCAAATTATATTTTAAGCCGTATCCCTTAAATCATACCCTCAGTTTAGGTTAACTGATTAAAATCTTTGCAGCACATTTCAATCATAGAATATAGTGACAGACTAATATGCTATTTTGAAAATATTTATTTCATTTTACATACAATTTGTTAACGTTCCCAAGACGTCGATCAAAGTTTTCATTATTTTTCAAACTTGGTAACAATTTTTTTTCTTTTATGTTCTGTCGAATATATTTTAATAACGCCTAAAGGTCAAACACTGCAAACACTTATCCATCAATCACTGTTGATTTTATCGACGTTATCTTTCATTCAATATTTATAACTTCAAAATGTTATTGTATTTATTTATTATTTAATATTCATGATCCGTGGGCAACATTATCGCAAATAATAAAAAATAGCAGAAATCACTTGAAGTATTTATTTCGATTTGTTTCAGTGCTTTGAAGATCATGTCTTATTCATCAAAAAAAAAAACGTTCCCTTTTTTCTGTTTCTGTTGCAGTCCAATTATTTTTATTGTGTTGAATTATGACTGATCGATCGTCCGTCCAACCTTAAGTAAAATGAACAAATGAGTGTACCACAATGCGTATGAGTGATAGAAAATAATTTCAAACAAATTTGAATATCATACATACGCCACAGAGACCACAAAACAAATTCTTTCAAAAAGTTAAAGTAAAATAATGCAAGAAAACACAAAAGTATTCCAACTCTGCAGCATAAGAAAGTAAAGTTTTTTTTTGAAATTATTTCATGTGAAAAACTTACAAGAAGAAATAAAAGAAGAAATAAAAACTATTCGTGGTATTTAGTGAGAAATTGGAAATAATAAAAATAATAAATAAAACATAATTGTTATCATTGTAATTTCAACTAACATATGTATGTACGTATGTACATTTTATTAAGCCATAACGCTGATTTTTCAGCAACTTTAAAAATCAAAAGAGAATTGCTTTTAACGGAATGATATTTTTCTTATTTTACTATTAATTTTTAATTTAATTTCATCGATATTTCATATAGTATAGCATGTGTTATCATATAGTAATATTTAATAAGACCGAAAAGCTTCCTGAACTTTGTTAGCTTGGGGTTTGGGGTAGATATCATAGGAATATTCATTACACCTTGAGGAAGTACAACAGACCCCATGGACGCACTACTATGAAACCTTTTCACAACCATTGTAACAATAAATAAAACATACAAATTAAATAATTTTCTAATCTTTCTAACTTCAATATGAATGAAGTAGATGACGTCAATAACTGAACTTTCTCCAAAAGCTCTTGTTATTTCTGTATATATACGTAAAGAATTTCTTTCGCCTTAATGCGCTGTATTATGTATTTAAAGAGGGAGACTTTTGGCATTATTACGGCAATAATTTACAACTGCAACATGTTTTAAATGCACAATAATAAAACAATTTATTATCCAATCTTTGTTAACACAGTGAACAACAAAAACAACATTTTACATATGTGTACTAAAGGACATTTCAACAGAAATTTTAAAGGTACTCTGCCTAAACTCTGTTTAACGCGGGAATCGTTAAATAATGAAATTGGGGATATCCCAATATGTACTCCTTTGAATTGTACAATATTTAAAATACAAAACTTATGTTAATATTAGAGTACCTAATGGAAGATTTTAAAAAATAAAATTTTATATTTTTACTCTAAGACTTAAAATATGTGGAAACGCCCATATACTATGAAAAATTCTACAAAAACAATATCTTGTTTTTATCATTCAATGCTACAATTATTCTTCATTTTATGGTTGTACGAAACAAAAAAGTGCATGAAAAAGTTCGTTTTTTTGTTGATTTTCATTTCACTGCAGTTAAATAAAATTTGTCGCTTTTTATTTGGTATTTAAATAGGAATTCCTTTATATTACTTTACTAAAGTTGAACTTTTAAAACAGAGTAATCTTGCATACTGTCAACAAACAAACAAACAAACAAACAAAAAAGCATTCAGGATAAAATGTGAAAATATTAAAAACCTATGTTATTATGTATGATTGTTTAGTGAGCACAAATAATTAAATCTTTAAGTCATTCAATTGAATAGGTTCGTTTGTGAATGTGACAGAAACGAATATGAAAATCTTGAAAACAATGTTAAACTCTTAAATAAGAAAATCAATTCATTGAAATTATACGAGTGTTGTATTGATATGTCATCTAACATATTTTTTTTTGTTTTGAATTGTTGATAAAACTATTAATGTATCCCCAGCTATGTATTTATAGAACAATATATACACATGGCTCTCTATTATAAAAAAGATTATAAAGAAATTGCATCATTACCATTTTGATTTCTTATTTCTAAATTTACCTTTTTAGATTCTGAATTTATTAACAATTGTGTGAGCTTATCGAAATGTGAGAATGATTTTGAAAATGATTAAAAAGTGAAAAATAAATGAAAGCAAAATATAAAATGCTACTCTCCAAACCTAAAGATCATAAAAATTTATGTGAAAATATTTGATTAAATAAATGACAGTGCTTGAGGCATGTGAAAATGTTAATTAGAATGGAAGAAATTTAATTTAAATCCAAAGAGATTATAAAAACATGAATTTAAAACATTTAAAGTGACTTTAATATTTAAAATATTAAATTGTGTTCATTAATCTTGAAAAGTTGAAAGGTTTCCATTGAATTCTTTCAACTTTTACTTTTAACTGCTGCGGTTAGTTTTACTATTTGGATTTTTTTTTTTTTTCATTACAGTTTTTTTAATTACAGGCCATAATAGCCCCTTTTTCTTGTTCATTTTGTATGGATTGATTATCTTTGCTGTTTCGAAATCATCAAAGTTAACGAAAGTAAATCAATCAAAATATTGGCATGCGGTTTTATGGGAGTTACATAATTAAAAATTTACTGCGTGCAACGAGGTTCTTGCAGAAATTTTTTTCAATTTTTTTTTTTATTTATTTGTTGTACGTATAATTGTATGAAAAGTATTTAAATTGCATTTAAACAATTAATTTAGAAGAGAAGAATCATTAAAATTGTCTGCAAACTTTTAATCCAAACAAATTAAATGATTTCGTCATGGTTGGATAAAATTGTAACAAAAAAAAATAAAAAAAAAGATAAAAAATAAAATAAATGAATTCGTATTTAACTTCATGCAAATGCAGATTTGAATTGACAAATAGACTGACCGAAAGTGATTTCATTATATTAAAAACACAATAGAATGAAACATTTATTCTTTCCAAAGTAGTTAAAAACTGAATAAAATGTCATTGTAATGAGAAAATGCACGTAGTACCGCCAAAACACCAACACAACATTCACGTATGGAAAGTGTAACTGCTAACACTTTTTGAAAGCCATACAAACGCTATTCAGCTAATTAACTCACTCATTTATAGAAATAGATAGGGAGAGAGAGAGCGAGAGAGAGATAGTTTAACACTCTTTTCAAATGCTTAATTACTGGAAATTCATGCGACATTGGAATAAGAAAGCCATTGCTTTTTAACGGTACTCAAGCTATGTAAACAGTTAGAAACTCTGTTCCATTTCAGAGACTGAATATAAATCTGTACACGTTTAACACAACTGCACTACAATGGTGAGCTTGTCTAATTGCTTATTCTTTGCTTCGTATATAAAACATTTTAATTAAAACATTAAAATTTTAACGGCAAAACAGAACGAAACGAAACGAAACGTAACGATATTTACTGAAAAACTGTCAGACGCCGCACTAGCAACGTATGATTGAATGAACGAATGGATGTTCGGAATTAGATGTTTGGGCGTTTTATTAGTCAATTACCCTCAAGCAAACTGCTCTGAATGGTTTTATTTACAATTTATGCCGAATTTAAGCTTTTCAAATTGCAAATTACTTTCAATTTAATATGTTTTAACTTAATGAGCGTAAAATTGTTTACGTTTCTAAAGTGTTCTTAATTTATTGTTTCAAAGTAATTAAATCGAATTAAGGCAACATTAAAGTTTTATATGAGAGAGTATATTATATATACTCGCATATATATTTGTATATACACATATATACGATATACAATGAATATATCAGTGACAGACCTTTTTTAAGATGGGAATAGTTCGTAACTCCTTACAATATTAAAATTTTTTTTTTAATTTTTTGTCCACTACCTTACGAACAGTTTTCTCCGCATTTTAATTACCATTTTTGTTTTCTTTTATATGTTTTCATGTTTATATTTTAATATCATATTTTTATTACGAAATCTAAATTTTGTTTTTGTTTTTACACATTTCAATTGATATTTATTGCGAATTAATGAATATGTTTATGATAATGTATTTTTAATGATGTTTTAATGAACTGTATTATCATAGGCTTGAAACACTCAACATTAAATTGGCATTTAAATTGATAACGATTGGCTATTTAAAACGGAAATCATAATATTTGTTCTTCTCTGTTATGCAAGAAATAAGTAGAACGTAAAAATTAGAGCAAATTTTAATAGAAGCACAACAATAAGGAATTCTTTTGTCCTCTCACATCATCTTCGTTTCAATTTCTAAAGAATTTGGCCTGTGGTTGAAAGAGTGTGAGTGACAAATGTTAATTAAATGCATTACTTCTGTATTTACATTATGAGTGAAATACGCAAAATATCCTTTCTGATTATTTCCATTAAAATGTCGACATTGTTTTTAATTTTTTTTTTTTTGTTCTTTTGTTTTCATTTGTAAAAATGTTCAATGTCAACTTTCAATTTAATTTTCCGCTGAAATTCGAATTAATTTCGATTGTTTCCGTTGTTTTCGAGAAAAGGAAATATAACCTAATTGTTGAATATTTATTTAAATATTCTTTGTTTTTTTTCCATCTTAATAAATGAATTTAACAAAGCTTAGCAAATTGAATTAATTTTTTTGTTTTTTTTTTTTATATAACACATAACGGAAGACTGCACAAAAAAAAAAATAATATTTCCTTTTTTTAAAATTGCTCACAACACTTCTTCCTGTTTAAATTTTTTTTTGGGTTTTTTTTTTCAATTCAAATTAATTGTGGAAAGAAAAACGTATTAAAACCGGTTTTTTTTTAATTTTTTTTAACATTATTTACGATATTTTTTTAAAGTTTTTTTAAACATTATTGTCTTATATAATATATATTTGTTCGTTTTCTATTTCAAAAATATCCTGCCTTAATATTTCAGTTACTATTTATAAATGTCTTATTGTCCTTTTATATCTTTTTTCGGAAAAAAAATTGTATTTTTTTTTATAAATTAATGGAGAACCGAAACAAACAAAAAAATGTTTTTACTTTCCTTATAATCCAATTACAGCCAATTTGTAAATTTATTAACTGCTGGCGAGATGCCGACCATTTACTGAATTAATTTTTCTGTTTTCCACATAAAAGTTGGCAAATTAAAGGATTCCTTCTACAAATTAATTAAAAACGTTTTATTTATTGCCAAGAAAACAGTACGCCAAAGCATGAGTATTTCTCTCGCATATCCTTGAATTCTTTTGCAATTGCTAACGTAGCAAACGTAACGTTATGCGTAAAATTTAAATAAAAACGATTTACTCCATAGGCGTTCATTATGCCTTTCTCAGCATTCGTTTTGCTTTTGGTGTAAAGAAAAATTCTACTAGTCTAGTATGTAGTGTGTTGGCTTATTAGACGAAAGGCCAGGGTTCGAATCCCCGGTCAGACATCAAAAACGAAATATGAAAAAAATATTTCTTTGGCGGCTCCCTCTCAGCAGATTTCTGGCAAAAACTCTGAGAGTAAATAAAATTGCCAAACATCTCTCGTTCGGAGTCGACTTTAAACTGTAGGTCCCGCCACCCATGTAAAAAAGTTAACACACACAACATAAGTGGTGTGAGAAGCTAGGTCGTAATCCTAACTGAAAGGTTGTAATGGCCAATTATGTATGTATGTATGTAAAGGAATGATCATTCAGTACGTTCTTTTTACGTTCTTAACAACAGCAGCAGATACAAAATAAGAAACATTTACTTCTAAAAAACATTTCCAATCTTTAATTCCTTTTGCCAGTATTTTGAAAAACTGAAGAAATAAAATCTCTTTTATGACTTGATGAAAAAATTCAAACAAGATGTTTACATAGATACATACATATCTGTATAAGTGTATGTTCGTACACGTGTAAGTGCGAATAAAACAAATTAGTTACCGTATCGATTGGTAACTCTCTCTAAGAGGTGATTTTTTTTTTGTTTGTTTGTTTGTTTTTTGTATTTTCAATTTTATAGTCTGAGATGTATTTTATTTTCCGAAGTTCGTTAAAGATGTTGTTCTTTTCGGATAAAAACATCTATGAAATGATAAAGGAGATGTAAATAAATTGTGAATATTTATTGTCTAAGCACGTGTTTCGTTTAAAAGCTTAAAGGAATAGCAAAAAGTAAAAAAAACAGCAAGCAAGCAGCAACTTCTTCCTTTACGGATTAAAGTATAATCACAGAAAATACATACATCTGTCTTGTGTCAATCAAAACAGTAAATTAAACGTAGTAAAGTACAAAAAAAATCTACATGGCCTTTATAGGATCCATAGAACACAACAACGATTTCCAGACAAACTATTTATTTCTTAAAATTCGTTGTTGCTAGAAGACTGTTGACTACTTTTTATTAGCCTTTCTTAGTTACAACTCATTAGTCAGGATTAGAGCCTAGCTTCTCACACCAACCATATTGTGCATGTTTATTGTGTCCATTAATCCATAACAGTATAATGTCGCCTATGAACAACAGATGATAAGAAACTTCTCATGGCAATATATTTGCTTTCAGGACTTTTGCCAGAAGACTCCTTAGACTCCTTTTCATTTTTTGTTTTGTTCGATATGTCTTACATACACACATAATTGGTCATTACAACCCTTTAGTCAGGATTACGGCCTAGTTTCTCACACCACTGATGCTGTGGGTTTTAATTTTATACATGAGTGGCAGGATCTATAGTTTAAAGTCGAATCCGAACAACAAATTTTTGGGAAACATTTTTCATATTTTCGTTTTGATGTCTGACCTGGGGTCTGAACCGAGATCTCAAGTCTTATAAGTTAACACACTACTTACTACATCACTGCTATTTATGCCTTACTGAGTTTTAAACCAAGGGTTCTCGTCTAATAAGCCAACACTGCATCTACTAACTAGACTACAACAACTTTCTTATTATTCAAGTATTTAGAACTCACACCATATGAGATTTGCCGAACATGTTATTGTAGACTTATCGAAAAAAATAACTTCAGGAGTAAATGTGGATCCTGTTGAAAGCTGAAACTGAAAAGACGACTGTCGCCAACACTACTTGCACTTGACCTTATAAGGGGACTCACAAATAGTGCGTTGAACAAGTCAGTAGTCTGAATGTGATAAGAGACAAGTTAACGTACTACAAATCTCCTCTTTATTTGGCATTCATAGACTTCGACAAGGCTATGCACACACTAAAACATTCAAGTTGATGACATTAGATTGATTTTGTTTGCAACAAATATAAAATTTCCTCCGTTTTCATATTGAAAATAATGAGATCTGCTCTCTTTAAAGGAAACAACTTTCATTAAACAAACAATAAATAAAGTGTAATACTTGTTCATATTTATGCCCAGTTATCGACAGCTTGTTGTATAGCAAAAGTGTTGAGCATGTCCCAATCGATGTTCAAAACTGCCAAAAACAGACAATAACGTGATTAGATCTAAAAACATTCTGTAATGGAATAATAAATGGAAAAATTAATGTTTTTATGAATAGAAATGTGAAATTTTTCAATAAAATGAAAAATAAAGGAATAAAAATATTATTCTATCGAACATCACTTAAATAATATGACTCGCTACGTACGCTATTGTTTGTTGTGTGCATGTGGGAGACTATTTTTAGGCATTTCTTTTATTTTTCAGTTCAATAACGTTGGAAAAGTACAATTTTTATTAAAAGTTTCTCAAGCGATTTTTTATAGAAAATCTAAACCCATTAACAATTCTTTTGTGCATTTATTATTGTTATTTTGTACTTGTTGTTGGTATTGTAATATTTATTGAATCATCTATAGGATACATACATACATACATACATATACAACGAGATTTTTATATTTTTTCTTTATGGTCCTATCTGCAGAAATATTATGAATCTTCGATATGACCGTAGGAGTAAATTTGTTATTTTTTCTATTTTTTATGGGAAGAAAAATATAATTTTTTATACCCTATTTTGTACAGCGCAATAAAAAACAAAAGAGAGAGAAGTATGAATAAAAACAATACGAGCATAAAAAACATATACTTGCCCTTCAATTTACACTTATTACCAGTGAAGAACCTCCACATACACAATACATTGATCATACACACATTCGTATATGGAGAAAAACGAAAAAAAACTAAACAAAAACAAAATATGAAGAATGAGAACAATATAAACAAATAAACATTTGTCAAACAATACAATACACAACAACATCAGACAGTAACATTGAAAACAACATTCATTAAAACAAGAGAGTAAGAGACCAAGTGCCTATGAGAACAGTAAAAATAACAACAATAACAACAACAACAACAATAATAATAATAATTGTATTGATATGTTTGACCAAAGGACAACAAAGTTCACAACCATACACACACACATTACGAATTAAAATTGGTCAGCAAAATAAATAATGATTTCTTTGCGCTCAACTGAATAAAAAGAAGAAGAAGAAGAAGAGAAGCTAAACCATATAAAAACAAACACATGCGAAACAAAGTGGAGTGTGAGTTAATAAGTAGCAAGAGAATGATACAAAAAAGAGATTAAAACGTAGGATAGAAAAATCATTTCAAATCTTCTCTAATCAAAGGCAATACTTAGTGGATGGATATGAACACATAAAGGAATACTAGGTCTTTTGAGTTTGCAATTATTTTCCCAATAAAAATTAGACAAACGTACAGAATGGAGTATAATTTGTGAATCATGAATAGAATTTCATTAATTTGCCCAATAAGCTGATTCTTTTTGGATGAAAACCCCTGTATTCAGTTTTTCAAAACCAAATTGTCGTTGATTACAGTGTTAAGGAGCTTTTACTCTTTACTCTTTCGTGTCCCACCAACTTGTACCACATACTCCAATATTATCAATAAATGGCGACCTCACGATATCGTGACTGTAAGTGTATTTCCACCACAGTAATCGAAGTAAGAAATGTCCTAATGCTACTATTCCATATTTTCGAATACTTCAACTCTATGTTCGATTTCTCTGTAAACGCATTAAAACATAATTAGCAATTGATAAGATTTGTTCTCTTTCAATGCTCTCTCTTACAGCTGGAATGTTTTCAGATAGACGATCATGTTCAATACGCTCTAACATTTGTGTGTCTTGTACTGAACTTTTAATATAAAATATTTGTAATTATAAAACCATAAATATACATAGATGTACAATATATATTAGTACATACATATATATGAACATATTTTGTATAGCATAATACTTGTAAAAACGTAATTCGTTAATATGATTTTAGAATTGATAATTTTTAAGTTAAACTTCAATTATTCAATTCAAATGATGAACGAAAAATAATTGCCTTTAAAGTTAGTTTTTATTAGTAATACATATTCACACACAGGATTTGAAGAAATTTTACTTAAATATATTGATTGATTGATTGACAATATCTGCAATATTGAGTAAAGTCTTCTACGAGGTGATATCTAACTTTATTGTCGATATCACGAAATACACGCATCAATAGTGTGAACCTTTAATATCCGAATAAAAATTACAAAATAAGCATTTTTTATATTAAGCGTTCCAATATAAAGCCAATACTGTTAACACTGTTTCTGTAAAGTAGGCCTCGTAGTGGTAATATTGTTGTGCAGTTCGGAATGATGATAAAGAAAATTAGTATTTGTTATTCTGACAAATCAATAATGAGACTCCTTAATCGGACACATACAGATATACATATGTATATACCCATATATACTACGTATGTGTATGGGTGTGTAAATAAAGTCTGTAATCTTAATTTAAGAATAATATTTTCAAAAATAATAAATAAATTTCCAAAAATTTATTTCAATTATTTTTGTAGTTGTATTGTATAGATTTACTATGTATTTGTTTGCAGATAGTCCGTCTGGCATTTGATTTTTATGGTTGTTATTGCCTTTTTTTTTCATGGCTGAAAATGTGAAATAAATTGGGCGTTTTAATCAACTTTTTATGGATAGTTGAACGTAGCACAATGCTCTTATCTGAAATAAAAATTGTAATTCTCATCTTTTTTTTTTTGTAATGAAATTCAATTGCATTGAATTGAAGGCAAATAAAAATTTTTATTTGTCGATCAACCGACTACATGTGACAAGTGTTAAACGATTCTTATGACCCGAACTATTCAACCATTGAAAGTGTTTCAAATATTTTTCTGCTATTTCGATTCATTCATTATATTCTCATTGCTTATTCTGCTGCTATTGAATCATTCATTTATTAATAAAGTGTCAATAGTTGGCAAAAATAGATTTTCAGATGTTGACACTCTAAATGTTAATTTTATGAGCGGAGAAATGACACTTTTAAAAACACTTTTATTCTGTCGGTTTTTATTCTCTTTCGTTTGGTTTCGTTTTATACGTTATTTATGAAAATTAAATAGCCATTGAAATCGCCTTATTCAAGTAAAATCAAATTCAATATTTGCACATAATATATGCATAAAAAATTATTCGATTTCTATCACGATCAGAGAGATATTAGACAAATTGACAAAAGAAAAAGAAAATGAATGCAAAAATATTAAAAATACAAAAGAAATGTTAAGATATTCGTCAAATGCTTCTAAATGCTTATTAAATAGAAAATACCGTAGGTTGTTAATGGTTTTCTTACTCCTTTGAAATACTTTCAAATTCAATTACAAAATATTGCATTTTTTATTTACGATATAATATGACAGTTTTCTTCATGTAACTGTTGTGTAATTAATTATAATAATTAGTAAATATAAATCAAAAATAAACTACAACATTTAAAACAAAAACTTTTTTTTTTATTAAACTATTAATAACAACAATGTACATTAAACATACTGTTCAATTAATTAAAACATTCATTATTTAAAAATAAAAACAAAAATTATACCAGATTTTTAATTCATTCATTCATTCATTCATTCATGCACTATAAGGAACAATAGGAAAAAGCAATGACTACAAAATACAGAACATTTTGATGCATTAATTAGTGTTAATCACACGCTATAAACACATACACAGAAATAAATAATGAAAAAAAAATTCATGTTGGCAAAAACAATGAACGGATGAACGAATCATCGAACCATCGTACCATCGAGTATTGTTAAATTATTGGCCACAAATTGTATGTTTAACCTAACAATTGTTGTATTGATAATTTAATTGCAGTAATCAAGGTTTACCTCGCAACAATTATCGCACAGTTGTGCTGCAATCAGTATGGTTGGAATTTTGTTTTTAAATCGAAAATTTTAAAATAAATTTACGTGAACATTTTAAATTACAAAAAATATAATCACAAATGAATAAAAATTCTTTGTACAAAAATAAAAAAACTTAATATAGTGCACCTAAGCAATTTAATTTTTTTTATTAAATGTTGTTAGAAAAGTCATTCATTTAGGAAAATAATAAAATCTGAAACGAACTAAAAAAAAAAAACAAACAACCACAAGGAAACCAAAAGGATTTAATATTATCCAGAATTATTAAATACTAAGTAAATTAATTTTACACAATACTACGTTTTGAAAGCAAAATTCAGAAAATTATAATTTAATTATTCTTTCTTGCCACAATCAATAGAAATTGAATTGAAGTGTTAAGGTAGGAATACATTCGAACACTTTATTTTTTAATTTTAATTTACGAAGCATCTCATGAGTACAACTTTAAGATAATACTTCTGAATAACGTTTTTTTTTTTGTTTTTTGTTGTTGTTTAATCCGTTGTTTAATATATAAAATATTCAAAGTCTTTATTACTATATTGTTTATGTAACTTAAACTGTCAACATATGTATGTAAATCGATTCGAAACAACTCTAACGCTTTAAGTTAAATAAAGCAAATTCACATTGCAGAATATATCCTGCTAAAGACATCTCATACATACATATGTATGTACATATACGTATTCACAATACATAGGGCAGCTGTGTCTTAAAGATAATTTCTGTTTTTATTGAAATGATTGCATGAGTTTTCTTAAAACGAAACTTATTCAAAGAAATACAAATGCTCTGTCTGAACATCTGACAGGGTTAAAATCATGTTTTTGTTTTCTTCTTCTTATATTTAATAACAACAATGTCATCAAATTGTTTAAAAATTCTATTTTATAACGTTTCACAATGACATCAAATTATTTGCATTAGTGTTGTTGTTTTCAATAGTTCTTCTTTTATATTATCGTTATTATTATTTTCTTCTTTTTAAAATATTTTATTCTTCCTTATTATCAAAAATGAAAAAAAAAGAACTCGTTTTATATATGTATTGTTACATTAAAAGTTAACATCCGCTGTTGTTGTACTCTTTTCACATTATATGTATGTGTGTATGTGTATGTGTATGTGTAGGTGTATGTGAATAATTTCTCTTGTGATGTAATGTTGTCGGTAAAGCGATAACGAGAAGCACGGCGTTAATAGCAATTTTATGCATGTGTATCAGTGATCAAACATTTATACACATGTGTACATAAATAATTGGACTCAATTTAAACGCATACATATGTACGTATATACATACATACACATAAGCAGTACTGACACACCCACAATGATTTTTTAACATTTTATTTACAGTTGCGGTGAAAAGTCTGTCACTCTGCTTCCAATATTTGTGTTTATGTGCATGTGTATCCAAATGCCTTAATTTCTATATGTATGGGTTTGTTTATGAATAATGATGACATGTTGTTTATCATTGAATATAGACATCATACAACTAAATTATGCTCACACATGTTTACGTACCTGGAAACTGTAAAACTACTACAAGAACGGCTATTTTATAAACATGTGTACATACATACGTAAAAGCAAATGTATGTATGTGTCTGCTTAGATTTTTGATATTTTATAGTGTAACTCTTTGCACATACAGACATATTTCCTATTAAATTTGTTTACTTGCGTAGTAGCTATGCGATTATAAGTTTTGTTTACATTAAAGGATGTCTCATTCAATGTGTGTTTTTCTTTTGTGTGTTTGTTTGCTTGTTTATTTACTTACAAAATTTTTGTATTCCTTTTTAGTGTTTTCATTCTACAATTTGTAAAATTCCGTTCTATAAATAGAAAGTTATAAAAATTACAATATCAAGGCTCATAGTATAACCCTTATTCGATGTCTCGATTCTTTTCAATATTTATGCTTCCAACATCATACGATTTTACGATGCATATATGTACATATATATACTCACATATACGTGGTATAGTTTAGTATTCTATAGTTTTTATTTGTAACAATTCCAAATAGAATAAATCGCAGACAATAATTCTGAAACATGTGAATAAAAGTATCTCTGTGGCTTCTTTCAATACATTTTTAGGATTTTGTTCATATCATCATATATGGTGTGGTGGAATGAGTAGACAGAGACAGAAACTTCGTATTCTCTGTTAAATAAGTCATGATAGAGAAGTTTCAACAGACCTTATTGAGCTATGAATACAGAATTAGTGTTAATAGTTTGTTTTATGTACTGTCGTAAAGGTTTCATGTCTACCAAATATCTCTGTTATGATCCAAACATTTGCTATGTGGTTTAGAAAAATAGTATTTTAGCTTAATGAAGTGAATTGAGTGGTGGTGTGTGGTGTTGGAAAACTTTTTACCAGGATGAAGATTTCACGTAATTTTTGTTTCTCTGGTGAAGTTATATGGCGCCTTTACTATCTGTTTTGTGGTAAAAGTGGTAGATTGTTTACAAATAAATTACTGAAATCGCTTCCTTTTTATAGCCCTCTCTCTCTCTCTCTCTCTCTCTGCCTTCTATTTTTGTTTGGTTTTGTCTTTAGTGGATTTTAACATTAGGACATTAGGCCATGTCGGCCATTATTTTTAATGGCAAAAGTTAAAAGAATACTGATTTTTATGATTTTAGTTTGATTATAATAAAAAAGAAAGTTATAATTAGCCGTTACACTAAAAACACAACAATGTAAATAATGATGACATTTTGATTTAATAAAACTACTTGCGACGTCAACATGTTTAAAACAGTTGTTTATATAAAGAGAAGTTCTGACATAAAAAAAAAACGAAATCATTATTATTATTAACATTTAACTACGCAACCAATAAGCAAACAAAATAAGGATCCAATCAAGTGAATTTAAAAATTTTCCGCCCCCCTGCTACCTACTCAGTACTCAGTAGTTTAAAAGGAAATAAAAAATAATAAACTTGTAATGGCAACATCTTAATTGTATTGAATGCCTGTTCGTTTTCTAATTAAGTTGTTGGAATTTTTCAATTTACCGTATAAACTATTTAAAAAAAGAAAAAAAAATTGAAATAATTTTTGTTTTCTTATGCTTTTTCTTTTCAGCAAATTATGCGTAACTCTTCAGTATCTTTTCAATTTATTGCATCAACAAAAGACGCATTAAACAAGACAAGGAAAATGAAATGTAACAACATTGAGTAAAAAAAAAAAAAGAAATAATAATAAAAACTGTTATGAACAAAGACTGTAACAAATACTAATGCACACAAACAATGAAAAAACATGGTATAAAGACCAGAAATTAAAAGAAAATAATTGAAAATAATATAAAAAGAAGAACTCGATTGCTGTTTCACTTGTGAGAATCGATGAAAATGTTACTTTTCAATAATGATCCGAATCAAACATTTTCCATTTTATTATCATCGAAAGAATTTGAAAGTATGGAGTCACTTGCTGCATCTGCTTCATCGTCTGCCCTCTGGTTGCCAGCTGCTGCAACATCAGCAGCATCATCGTCATCATCATCATCGCCTGACCCGGCTATATCGGCCATATGGAACTTTGACAAATTGCCATCGGCAAAGGCCCTGCTAAACAGTGAATGGCTGCAGCAGAACATGAGCCAAATGTTAAATATGTCCAGCGATAATTTAACCAACTTGTTCACTAGTATTCAACAACAGCCTATACCCCAGCCTGTACGACCACCTATGGCTCTTCTGGCCACATTAACAGTATGCTATACGTTGATTTTTATCGCTGGTGTCCTTGGAAACCTCATTACTTGTATTGTGATATCCCGCAATAAAATTATGCATACAGCGACAAATTTCTATCTTTTCAATTTGGCTGTATCCGATTTAATACTCCTACTGTCAGGTAAATTTCTCACCTTATTTTCATTTTCTGTTGGCAATTGTTAAGCAATTAGTAAACGAAACAAGCAAATGAATAATGGTTTCATAAACCGTATCACCTGTTGCTGATTATTGTCATTAGCCAAGCGTATGATTATTTCCTCCGACATTATTTCTATTTTTAATGTGAGCGTCATCAGCAATGCGAAATTATATCCTTTCTGTCTGATGCGAGTATCTGTGTGCGACTGTGTTTTCCCTATTGAATTATAAATATTTTTTGTTTTGTCTCGATATTTTTTTTTTTAATAAAATATTTCAAGAAATGTATGCAGAAAAGGAATCAATTAAGCTGCCATGATAATAAGATGAGAACTTATGTAGTTAAAGAGGGTCTTTAAATCAATTTAATTAATTCAATCGATATCTTGCATTTCCAATATGCTTTTAAATTGTTAAAAAATTATAATTTTTGTTTATTTTTAATATAGTCCCTGTATATATGTGTTTAAAGTTTAACTGCTGTCAAGGACAACTTCAGATTTTTATTCAAAAGAGGCATGACGCATTAAAATTTTAAATTCAAACTAATTATTCCCATGGTAGTGTTACAGCACATTAATAAAAGCTTAGAAATTATGGGACATACCAGTGTCGAGTGTAATAAAATGTTGGCTAGCAACGCCAATGATAACAGTGACACGTGTAACCACTTGAAAGGTAGACCGACACTTTTAATTTATCAAATAAAAGGGGGGTGAATGTAAATGAACTGGCATTCCGAATATACAGAAAATAATGTTGCCTCAGACAATAATGTTGAGGGGCTAAGTAAGGAGTTGAAAAGAATGTCTGATAAATTAATTGAAGAATATATTTTCTAAAGTAAGTTCACTAAACTATCAAAAAAAGACTCTTAAGTTTTCGTATAAAGTTATGAAATTAAAAGTATTCATAACACGTCTATTGCTATTGCAAACACTAATCTAAACCTTATGAAATTAACCATAAAATTCTGATTGAAATTGTTAAACATTTCACATTTTCAGATTTAATTGAACATAAATTGTTAAAGTTGTTGAGCAACAAGTTCTTATCAGTTTACAAAATTATTATTTGGGTTGAGCCAAGGCAAGGCAATAGCAATCAAATGACAGTTAATTTTGCAAAATGTTATCCCCATTGACACCTGTCAGTTAATTTTTGTTTATTCAAAATTATTAGCCATCAGTGCAGTTGAATTATGTTGAAGAAAGTTTTTTAACAATTTCACTTGAATTAATTGAAATTGGCGTTGACAATAGAAATCAATGAAAATTGAAAAGAAATTTATCGTACAAACAGTTCGTATTAAATTTTATGTAAGTTTAGTATGGAAAACAAAGAGAAAGAAGATTTTAAATTCAATTGAGTTAATCTATGTAAGTGTGCACCATAAAGCAAAGATTTACTTTATTTTCGGCAATTCATGATGTATTCATTGTCGTGTGAACCTAAACTTGGATAAATCTATATAGGGAGTTAATTCAAGTTGTTAATTTGTAATTTACACGGTGTTTGAACAATAACTTCACAAGCGTTCTGAGAAATATATTCATCTTCTATCGTTTTGTGACAGGCAAATAAGAAAATTAAAATTTTCTTCTTTTCTTTTCTATATCGTGATATTGAAAGCATATATATGTACAATTGTTTTAGAAAGCGTCAACTATAGCACCAATTAGTTGAATTTAGTGTTCTTGTAATTAGTATAGGTATCAGGACAAATTGCAAGCAACAATTTTCATATCGTTCTTCATACTCTATAACAATTGTTCAAAACATGCAGAAGAAATAGATCTTTTTTAAATATTTTTAGAGAAATTCTTAAGGACAACTATGCACCAGGAACCTGCAACTCAATTTCGTTTAATTTTTATTTATTAAACAGAAAAAGTTTTTCTATTTTCAATACATTGTCTTTTCTTAAAAGGCGACTTTTCTAAAAAGGTCAAATTATAAAGACAGCCATTTAGTCTGACATTCTGGCATTTACTTACTTAGTCACATTGATTTTAAGAGAATAACACTACAAGTTAGCAAGTCAAATTCTTGCCGATCATTTTGAATTTAGATTCATAAATTTATATACGAAATAGTTAAGAGTTATAAAAGTATTAGCGAATATTCGTCCTGTAAACGTATAGTGCAGAAAAACAGAGTTTTCTTTTTTCTCTAAATTTCCAAAGTCATATTTCTTCTTTCAATTTATTTCAAAGTATCCTTTCGGGTGTGATGTGATGTTGCAACGAATAATCAAGAATTTTAATCAAATTTTCTCATTTGCCCTTTAGCTTTCGTATCGTTGTAACTGACATGAGCTTACAAGGGAATGCTGAAATAATGTCATTAATATTGTGTGTATTTACTTTGCAGGTATGCCTCAGGATTTGTATAATCTTTGGTATCCTGACTCGTATCCTTTTACTGATGTCCTGTGCGTTATGGAAGGTGTTCTTTCGGAGACAGCTGCCAATGCGACTGTCCTCACCATAACGGCATTTACGGTGGAACGTTATATTGCCATATGTCATCCGTTTCGGTAAGTAGAAAATTACAGTTATTTCTTTTCTTATATTGTACAACTATTTACACTTACAGTTGAATTTAACTCTGTCTGTGGTGTAAACAAAAGTACACATACAACCGAAGACATGCATGTGTTTGCAAAAGTAATTGCATTGCCAAGGATAAATCCTTATGAAGACAAAAAATATTTTATTTCATTGCATTTAAATGATTGTGAGCGTATTTTAATTTTGCTCTTAAGTTTTTAATTGCTTAAATAGCTGAACAGAATTCTCAACATTTAATAACCACAGACAGATGCAGACGATAGAATTTATTGCAGAAAGCCCTGTCTCTAAATACTTTTCCATGAAAAATATAAAGTAATTGAATTAATAAAACCCTTAAGCAATTCAAGCAAAATAAATCATTTGGATTTTCTACAATTTCATTCATATTCCATATTCTTGAGGCAATGAACTCGGTTAGTGTGAAATATTGAATTAATTATGCAATTAATTAACTGTTTTTATAATAAAGACTTACACGAAGATGTGTTTCTTGCAAACACACCAAACAACGACATAATAATTGTTGGTAAAAATGTATTTTGTGTTTAAAAAAAGAAGCTCATTTTAAGCACTATATATATATGTATACTTGTATAAATATATTGTATATATATTTATGATAAACGCACATAATAATTTGAAGATTGCATATGCGGGTAATGCGTGTCACTTTTTTGGAAAATTTATTTTGCGATTGAAATTTTATTGGAAAATTTTGTCAGGATATATTAAAGAATAGATTGCAGAGCATATTATCGATATACGTAACTTAAAATACCTTAACCACTGCGATTGTCTATAGACAAACTTTATTTAAACTAAAAATAATCAAAAATATATTCTAAAATGATTTCATAAAATCAATTAAACGATTAACACTTTATCAATTGTATAAATTGTTTTATTTTTTTATAAAGGATCACACTATTAACACTTAAAAATTTTATAATAAAAAACAAACATTTCCTAAACTTGACTTTTAAATTTCGCTAAACGTTTAGCAGTTTTGATCGAATATTCAGCAATTCAAAGAATTCTGAAAATAAACAATATTAAATACAGCCTAAAGGGTTTTATGCCTTTAATTAAAAAAAAAAGAAAAAAAGAAATAAATACACTTTAAATATTTGATTTTAACGCTTTACGAGTGTTTAATTTCATTTATTTGTTCAAGAGTTGTAAACCGTAAAATTAAGCTTTTGCATTTTGCTAAGTATTTGACAATAAAATTTTAAATAAAATCCTTTAACCACAATCGTTTTAGACTTTTTCCCCTTCTCTTCTGTGAAAACATTCTGTTGTATACATAACAGCTGAAATTGTAGTCAAAAGTGTATTTTTCTAAATTTATAACATCAGCGAAGTAAGGAGGATTTTTGAAATCGTTTTTTGTTCACTTGCAATTGTAAAAACATTTTTGTATTGTAATGCAATACAATTTAGTTTCATTTTGTATATTTATTTGCATATATTTTCTATGTTTTAGCATTTCAATTTATTGTTTTTGTATTTTCCTCATTCGTTCTTTTTTTCTTTTTTTTTTTTTTTGCAGTCAACATACCATGTNCAACATACCATGTCGAAATTATCACGTGCTGTTAAATTTATTTTGGCAATTTGGGTAACGGCTTTCCTGTTAGCTCTCCCTCAAGCAATGCAATTTTCTGTCGTACCACAGCATGGCGGAACAGCATGTACTGTAAGTATAGAACAAGAAAGTATAGAAAAAAAAAATTTGTTTAATATCTACAAGGCAGTGCAACAAGAAAAAATTTTAATAAAAAATTATTAAAAAAAAATTGTCATGTTGCAACACCCTGTATAAATAATAGAATTTACTAAATTTAATTAAACATAATATTTTCTACTACATACATAGATAAACAATGATTTCTTTGCACATGTGTTTGCGGTGTCAGGTTTTATATTTTTTGGTGGACCCATGACAGCCATATGCGTCCTTTATGTTCTTATTGGAGTTAAATTGAAAAGGAGTCGGCTCTTGCAAGCTGTTCCAAGAAGATGTTACGATGTGAATCGTGGCATAAGTGCACAGACGCGCGTTATAAGAATGTTGAGTAAGTATGTCACAAAAACAACAAAAAAAATTCCATAAACAAATAATACAATGAGAATGAAAACGTTTTAAAATACCACTGCGTATGCATATATGTATGTATAATTGTTAATAACGTTCACTTTTAAACACTCAGTTGGACAACAATTTCAAATTTTACTTCTTGACGTACGAGAATGCACGTGATATTCAATGGGAAGAATGGAAAAATATTGACAAAGAACAGCACACAAATATTTTTGACATATTTTTTAATGGGTGATCTATATTATATACGCAATACTCTTCAATACATATGCACATACTAATGAAAGTATGTAAATCTTTAACATATAAAATGTTTCCTGGAACTGGAAATAAGATTTTCCTCAGACATGGTCATTCATATTACTTTTATATAAATTTCGAATTTCAGTTTTAAAATCAAACAGCCTAAAAATTTCTTAGACATATTTGTAGGACATTCAAATCTGATTACTCTTTACCTACACATTAACTGAAGTGCAGAGATAAATGTGGACCGATCTTAAGACAATATGGACCAATAATTTCTCTTAAAGAGTCCGGATTACAACATTATTTATTGACAAATATCAGATAGCGGAATATTGTTATCAGAGTTCAATCTGACGGAAATTTTCAATCTTCCTAGTAGAAGAAAATACTTTCTATCCAGTAAAGTTAACATAACTTGAGTAAATTTAATATGACTTAATGGAATATTAATAACTATGCGTACATAATATAATCGTACTGTATGTGTGTGATTTTTTTTTCAAACTCTACACTCACATATACATACATAAACATCCTTTATTTTGTTGGCATGTAAAGAATGCAACTGAATTTTCTTTCATTTTGTTTTTCGAAAATAAAAATTCTTAAGATATATGTACGTACGTACATATTTCAATACAGGCGTAAATGCATATGTACATACGTACATACATAGTAAGATAACACACGAATAAATGGAACATGTGGAACGTATGGAAATACGTATTCAGATTATAAATGAATACAAAATATTGCTTTTCTTTACATTGTATGCGTAAAAAATGAAAATGTCAATAGAAAGAAGGCATTTCGTTTGCATAAAAGGATATGTAAATAAGCATTTTAATATTTTGTAATCTGTTAAGAGGAATTTTGTAAATATTTAAACAATAATAGCGGAAAAGTAAAGAAATGTGATTCATTTATTTGTATCATGTTAGAGTCTGATGAAGTAATTTCATTACAAACTCGTAGATAGATTGAATTTTATTGCTTTTCGTTCATTTCCCCCACTTTTATTTTTTCTTTAGAAACAATATTAAAAAAAAAAACAACCAAACAAAACAAAACAAACACAAAAATAAACAATAGAGATAACAAAACATTAATAAATACAATTCATTAGATAAATTAAATCAAATCATATCGGTTTTAAATGATGCGTAAATATTTAACAAATACGCAGTACGCCATCATTGTCTTCCTTACATCCCATTTGGGATAGAGTATACTCCAGTATATAATTTAATACCCTGTCGTGAAATGATTTTTTAAATTAAAAACAACAAACAATTATTTGTCTTTATGATGTCATTATTTACATCATTATGGTAACTCACTTTTGCCATTCACTATACTACACTGATAAACATATTTCATATCCTTTTAAAAATCCATTTTTAATAAACAAACGTATTATTTATTTATTAATTAGAATCGAATTACAGATTATATTATAATTATTACGGGTGAGTTGAGACAGTGTGTTTAGACCTTATACTCGTTGTGGTGCAATAGACCAATGCCTCGAACCCAAGAACCTCATACTAATAGTCTAGCACACTATACATTAGACTAGACACAATTGTAACCGATTTTAATTAATGGAAACATAACAAAATAATGAAAAATAAAATAATAAAGAGAATATTGTGAAGTGAATCTTTTGTATGATATGCAAAGTTTCATGTAGATAAGCGTAAGGTAAATGTCTCCACAAGAATTCTAATGTTTTCTCTTCATTGTATAATTTTTAAATATCATCTTAGAATCTGAAAATTCTTCGTAATTCACTTGAGTAAGTTGCCATTGGTTTAACACCTGCATACATAGTGATGTCTGTAAGTTTGTCAGCACATTGCATAAGCACGAGTGGATTCTGACTCTTCTTGATTTAGACACTCAAACACTTTTGTTCTTTTGTTTTGTTTGTTGATTGATTGCCGTCTAACAAAGAAACGAATGAAAGCAATAAAAATAAGAATGTTCAAATTAACGCCTTCGTTGACAGTTGACAGATTTTTTTTAATTCCAATTATTTATCAAAACGTTTATTTATTAAAATTTAAACTGTAATAAAAAGTTTGAATATATCATCAATTCCAACACAATCGATATTTTTAAAATGTAATTATCTTCGGGTGTAAAATATGAAATCGTTAAAATCAATGATAACGTATAAACGTATAATTATTATATTAAAATATTGTTGGACTAACAAGTAATTATAGAATAATAGAATAATACGATCTTTATAGTGGCTTTTGAATTTATTCGTTTGTAAAAACAATTCCATGCACAAATATTTTTTAGATTAATTCTTAAAATTCTGTATAAAATTCATCTTTTTGTTTGTGTATGAAAAACACAAAAAGAACAAGAGAAAGAAATTGAAATTGAAATTGAAATTGAAATAATCACTGAAATTTGTTTGTGAATTTTTGACTCATTTTCAGAAGTATTCCTCAAGTGAATTAAAGAAACGTGTGCGGTGTTGCCCTTAATTTTATTACTCGTACAAGTTTTAAAACTTCTTTGTTTTTAATTTATATTATATTATTTGTTGTTTAATTTATAAACAACAAGAAGAGCACGAAGAGTAGGAGCTAGAGTGTGATAACGTTAGAATAGATGAAAAGAAAATCAAAATAATAATGAAATCCAAGCAAAACCTAATGACAAGTCAATGCACTCTTACTGTCTTTCTTCAAGACTTTAATCTATTCTAATGTAAATATATATCTGTGTGTGTGTGTATTTGTTTATTTGTATGTCATAGACAAATTTAAATACGTACTCTTTAAAACAGATGTACATACAGACAAACAGATTACATACATATTGTAAGTAGTACTTGCAAATAACTGTTTGTTTGTTTGTAAGATGAAATTCAACACGTTACTGTTGTTGTTGGCTGTTTTGCTTTTATTGTTTGTGGCAAGCAAATATGTAGTAGATTTCGTTAAATTTTTGCAACATTCAATTTGTTCAACAACGAACGTATCATAAATATTTTTTTCAATTCTCTTTTTTGCTTTTGATGTGTTTGTTGCCTTTACGAAGAGAAATTTTTGGTTGAATTACAAAATGTGCAAAAATTGAATTGGGGTCTCTCAAATTGTAATTGTAATGAGTGTTTAATGCACTTTGACTAGGTCAGCGCTTCCCAACGTGTTTAGTAAATCTAAATTCTATTCGAATATAAATAATTTCAAAAATATTAAAAACGAAAACAATAGAACGTATTTCTTATCAAAACGTATTTGGATTCTCTATCCTTTCAATTGATTATTATAATACTTCGTTGTATATGTACTATGTATAGTACAAACACATTTTTTTTTTTTTTTTTTTTTTTTTTTTTTTTTTTTTTTTTTTTTTTTTTTTTTTNNNAACGAATGTAATATCGTTATGCGTTTCTATCTGATTATGTTGCAGCAATAAAAGCCATGCTTTAAGTTCTCAATAAATTTTTGAACAAACGAACCTCTGCTGTGGTATATTCGTATTTAGTATCCAATATTTAAAACAACGAAATAAAGTTTTGTTTTTTAAGTTTGCTTTTCTGTTCATATTTGTCCATGCTTGAAAACTATTAGATTTTTTTTTTAAAATTTTTTTATAAACAAATTAGGAATAACATTGTGAATACAATGCACTAACGTTGAATATCTTTTTTTTTTCTTCATTTTATTTTCAGTTGCTGTGGCGGTGGCTTTTTTTCTTTGCTGGGCTCCTTTTCATGCACAACGTTTGATGGCTGTTTATGGTTCAACGTCGGGCATTGATTCAGAGATTTTCAATACCACGTTTAACATACTTAATTACACATCGGGTGTTTTATATTTTCTATCGACCTGCATAAATCCTCTGCTCTACAATATAATGAGTCACAAATTTCGTGAAGCATTCAAGGTAAGACTCTGTCGATATCAAACGAAAAGAAAAAACCATTTCATCGTCATTATATTTACGCTTTACTCTTCTCTTCTTCTATTCCATTCTATTCCATTCCATTCTATTCTATTCTTTGCTTCGCAAATACTCTTATCCTATCGCTCGCTAATAATATACACAATTGGAATGGATAATCAAATTATTGTATACACAAATTGGTAACTAATCAAAATTGATTGCATTTACATAAACATACTTGATTCCGTCTTCCTAATATCTATTGCATGATGGTCACAATACATAATGGGTTGGGGTTTTATGCGGTTTTTGTTCGGTTTTTGTTTCTCTCTTTTGTTCTTTGTTTGTTTTTTTGTTTTTGGATTTTTGCAGGTGACATTGGCACGTCATTTTCTGTCGGGCAAGTATCAGAGTCAAAATCACAATTATAGTGCACTTTTAAGGCAGAACGGTTCGCTGCGTTTACATCATACCACGGTGAATAATAATGCTCTTGAGCACTATAGCTCATATCGTGTTGTGCAATTGCAATGTCGTGACCCAAGCCATCATCTTTCTCTACAGGATAGCATAAGGACGACGACTACGACTACAACTGTAAACAGTGCGAATGGTAGTGGCGGTACTGGAGGAGGGCCGATCGGTTCGGGAGGTAATGGAACGAGTGGTGCGAATTCAACTATTATTGGAGGACATCATCATCATCACCACCACCATCACAACCAGGGCTGCAGCAACGGTTGCAGATCGTCACAGCATCGAAATCGTTGTGCCTCTATAGGTTCCCAGTCAACATTGCTCAATGCTCAAATTGGTCCTAATGCACCATCTCAACATCGTCTGTTGCAAACCCAAATTTCGCAACTGTCGTCGGTAGGCGATGCAAATTCTCTTTTGGAATGTGATATGGCAGGTGGAAGCACGACTTCACAATATTATCCTTCGACAGCTTATAGACTAAAGGAAATACGGCGACAACGTTCTAGAGGTAATGATGAATGTCATTCTATAGACTCAACCGTAACGGCTCCACACTGGAGGGACGACAATAAACGTAGTGTTTCTATGCACGAAACAGAACTCTACACAAAGCCTATGGCGCCACATATAATGGCTGCAACTCTGGTTGCAACTCAACCAATACAACCTATGCACTCCATTGCTGAACTGAGTCTGGAAAGACCCACTAGATCGAGACTAAAGCTATCACGCATAATTACAAGGCGCCAACAAGATCCTTTTGCCCTAAAATCTAGCCCCAGGGTAGAACTTATGAGGCCACAATATAAGATGGACAAAGCATCGGTCAAAACAATTAACTCCCTGGCGGATAAATTTAAATGGCGCACTAAACGAAAACTACCAAAAAAACGAACACCTGTACTAAGCAAAAGCGATCAATACGATGGCTCAAGTAGTGTAGGCGCCCCTCTCCCTACAACAGCTCTAATGAAAGTTGTTTATACAACGGCAACGGGAGCCGACCTCGAGCCAGAATTATCACACAATAACGATAGTTCACTGGCTTATCGTACTCCGCATGCCTTATGATGACACATCAATGAACTGTCACCATTAAGGATGAATGAAAATTTGTATCTTGACATTGACAAGGAAGAATACGAATTGAATCAATTTAAATAAGACTGCAATAACGAAACAAAACATGCTTAAATATTAAAAAATGGTAAAAATATTTGTAAAGTTCGCAAGGATCTTGTAAAGACCACCCGATAATTAAATTCAAAAGTAAATAGTTCTTCTTTTAATCTCTATTATTCTTACAAAATTGTATTGATAAATAAAAAAAGTTACACAAAAAATTACAAAACCTTTATAATAAAGCATGTAATAAAACAAAATAAAAAATTACCGTACAGTTCCACAGTTCAAAAAATAAAATTTATGAAGATGTCTTATGACACAACAAAAGCTATCCATACAAAGTACTAAGATTCACTAAAAACCAGGCAACAATGACAGACATCAGTAGCAGTTTTGAATAAAAACACAATAAAATCGTCATTGCGTACCGTTGCACATCTATTAAGACATCTAAGTACGGGGTTACCACTGAATAGTTTTGCCGGCAAACCTAATTCCACATTCGTTCCAATCTAGACAGAAAGCAATTCTGTCCCAATAAATTCCACTTTTTTTTAAGTTTTATTATTATTTTTTCTTAAAACATCTTTAAATAATCAAATCAACTTTGAATCATTGAAAATAAAAAATCGAAGCATATTGTTCTGTATACATACATACATACATTCGCAATGAAATAAATAAATATACGGTCTTTAAACTTTAACTTGAAACGTGATACGAAAAGATTATAATAATAAAAAAAACTGTTCATTAAATAAATTAATTCTATTGTTATAAGTACATACATAGATATAAGTTTTAGTATAGTATGTAGAAACAATTTAGAGTTTTAATGAAATAATATTTATGAATAACATACTTATATACAAGTACATATGTGTGTATTATTAGTTAAATAATAATAAAATAATACCGAAAATTGTATATAAAAATGGAATTTTTAAAAAGAATTGTATTTATCGTATGTAAATAAATGAATAAATGAATTAATATTTTGTAGGTAGGATGCATAATAATTAATTATAATTTATAATATTGTGTGTAGTTTAAATAATAGTGTTACGTTGTACTATACATTTAATGATAGATTTATTGACATTTCTCCATACATTTTTTGAGAAATGTTATTGATGTTCTCCACTAATAAACGCTTTATTTTCGTTGTTTCAAACGATATTTTTGATATGAAACTAAACGAACAACTCCAATATGTGAATTTTTATATTTTTAGATTTTAAAATAAGAACAAATTTTAACGAATAGCCATGTTAAGTATTTTTCAAAACGATTTGTATTATATCATGATAATGGAAAGTTTGTGCATTTTAACTCGTTATTATTATTATTATTATTATTATTATTATTATTATTATTATGTTTATTGTTAAGTTGCCATTTAAAAGTTTTAAACTTGTTACAAAATTCATAAGTTTTTAATTAAAATAAATAAAATTTAAAATTAAATACAACAACAATTAAGATATACATATAAACATATACATTTTTGAAATGTTTCAATTAATTAAGAATAATTAAAAGTGCAATAAACAAGTTCAAACAAAAGAAAAACCTAAAAAATAAAATAAAAAATAAAATAAAAAATAAAAAAAAACAAACAAAAATTTACACAAAATAAATCTAAAATATTGAAATATTGAAAAGAAATGTTTATTAAAATTTTTATTTTGTTATACACATAACTGCTAGGCATACAAGTTCTATATACAACATGCCCAAACATTTGATAGAAGTAGAAGGGCCCAATTAACAAAATACTGTCGCTATTTGTCTCGTACATACATATAAAGCCACATAACTAAAGACTAAATGTTTACAGTTTATACTTTACATATTTATGGACACTTACATTACACTGCTTCAAATTGGTTTGAGGAATCAACTAAAAGAATAAATTTCTAAAAATTCCCCAAGATGTATATTGAAAGAAGTCAGAACTATTGAAAATGTATAACTTGTATTCTGATAATAATAGTACTATTTTGGTATTACAACCAAATACCTTTTAAGAAAACATCCAATTTTTGTTTTTATTAAAGCCTTTACATGAAAAAACGAAACTGATCATCTCAAAATATTCATCATGCTTAGTATCGAGTTCTTAACACCGAAATAAATATTTAGTCATTGTTTTGCCGGTATATGCAATGCATATATGCCGGTATTAGTTGTTTCCAATCTGTTGATCAACGACATCATCACAATCATACTTTAAAAAACAAAAACAAAAAATGAAAAAATTGCTTCGTCTGAAGTTGTATCTTTTAAAAGATGAAAAAAATATTTTCTCGTGTATTTTGTTTTAACTTTTTTCTGCCTGATAAGTAAGCCAAATGTATAGAAGTTATTAACATGTACAACCCATGTAAAGTACTTTAATTAAGTTTAAGTCGCTTAATACCTCAACACTTACTTAAATTGTGTTGAGCATTCATTTTGCCATTTTGTCGTCATGACCATAAATTAGATGCCTGCAATAGAGTTTAAAATTTATTTTGTTTGCTGCACAACATTCTATTCGTTTATCTCGACTAATTAATCTCCAAACATAAAATAATCTTATACAATAATGCAACAACAACAACAATTGCTGTTACTTTGTGGTCAGTTAAACGAGCGTATTTTAGTATCATGTAGTCTACGTATACGATATATTTTTAATTTCATTTGTTTTCTTTTTTGTTTTTTTTTTGTATTCTTTTTTTGTAGTCTAATGAGAGTATTTTCTATTTAATTTTAATTACTGCTGCATAAAATTTTAATTTATTACGCAACAGCAAAATATCTTCAAAATGCCAACAGCTAGACGGCCAAAAATTTAATTACATGCTGTACGCATATTTGCTGCTGCACACAATATTATTTGTTTTATTTACTTCTTTAGCATGTTTAGTAAAAAGCTTCAACTTCTACTTGAACTTCTCGGATCTGTACCACTAATAATTAATAAGTAGATTCAGCGTATACTGTAATCAACAATTGAGGTGTTGTCGAACTACATTTTGTCTACAAGTCTGCAAAGCATATCTATTCATTTTCTTGTTGTTGTAAAAGTTGTTGAAACTGCTAACATTTAAGCTGGGATACTATAGTGATGCATGCATGTGTGTATCATACATTCATTAAAAAAATTATGAATTTGTTAATAATATTGATCGAAAACTGCCGTCACGGTCAATGTCAGATGCGATTGCATGCTTCTCACATAGAGATGAGAGATGTTCATTTCAATTTCATTTATGCGATTCTGCATACGTCAATAATTTTCATGGAGTAGACAAGCAAGTGTATGAGTAAAATTTGTTACATTTTTAGCATTGGTAGCATAAAAAATTTTGCTATCGTTGTTGAATATTTTAAGGATAATTGAATTAAAATACCCACAAACAAATACAATTACAATTACACAACCGCCTTTAACCTTCGAATAAGGGAAACATTTACTCTACACAACAATGTCAATGACAATCGCAATGACAATGACATATCATTCGGCCATTCATTTGTTCAATCATTGGCTTATTTTTGTCTTGATTTGTTTTCTTCTTCTCTTTTTATTTTAACATACACATGCTTTTTTTTTTTTATGTTTTTTTTTTTTGTCATCCACAAGTCTACGCAAACAAATTTGCAACAATGTATGCGTATAAGCGCCCTTTTAATATGGAACTTAATCTAGTGGAAATTAAGATTTAAAATGTATTTTTAATTCTATAACAAATCGTTTTAGAGTTCAGTATTTATTCTTATTTTAGCTTTGGCAGAGAGTTTTCTTTCTTAATCACACCATTTACCTTTGGGGCACAACCAAAACTGTAGCGAATGATATTCTACTGCCATGTGATTATGTCCTTGAAAGCAACAAAGCCTCAGCCATTGATTTTTTTTCCTTTTTTGAAAGTAAAACATTTTTTTTTTTTTTTTGAATCTACAATTCTGTTCTCAAACTTACAGTTTTCCTTTTTTTGCTTAGAGAATACTTGGTTAGATTGCTGTTTCCTTTCTTTTTTTTTTTTTTTTTTTTGTATTAATGCCAGTGAATTAAAAAAGGAAAAATTTATAAGTTGATAGACTTGAATTGTGTTTAAAAGAGAATAATTAATAATTAAGAGAATTTATCTGTTTAAGTAGATCAGAAGCCCCTATACGACCTATTCAATAACAAATGAATTTTAACAGTGATTTTGAATTTTGTTTCTTTATTCATTAAACTCTGAAAAGTTTCACGTCCGCAGTATCAATAGAGTTCAAAATAAAAATAATAAAATATTTTGTTAGTAACTTTAGTAACAGACGAAACAAATTGTTTTACATTTTGAAAAATGTCTTTAAGGCTAAAAGTTAAATGAGTTAAATCTCTTGGAAATAAAGTTAACAATTCACATATTTTACGGTATTATTTCTTTCAAAGGCATTTAGCTGAAGATTTTTAATCTTAATTAAATATTTTTGTGAAAAGTTTTACTTGCCACATATAAAACAAATCACCACAACTATTCACCAAAGATACTTAAAAAAAATAATAATAAATAATACATTTAACAATACACTTTTAACTGCATAAGCACATGAGTAGAAAGATTTGAAAGTTTTAAAAATAATTTATTTGTCAAACTTTTAACAGGAGTACACACTTTAAAACAGCACTTCATTATCTTGTTTCGAATAGTGTCATAAATGTCATAATAATAAAACAAAACAAATAAAATTGATTAGAAAAGTATGAAAGAGAAATAATCGTTAAGAGCCAGTTCTATGACACTCTACATGAATTATTTAAGTTTTAAAGATTTACTTTTGCCAACCGCAAACAATAAAAAGATGATTTAAATTAAGAGATTAAACAACCAATTGACACTGAGAAAGAAAACAAATGTTGTTCATTTTAAATAATCAAAATTGGCCAAATGACATGTTCTTGCATTTAGTTATCAGATGAACAGACATACGTATGTATGTATAATGTTTACATTGTAGTTGTACTTGAAGAGAAGATCAGAAATAATCGCACTTGCCACCCTTCAGATTAACATTTTATTTCAATGAAACGGTCATTGTGCTTATATCTGTTCTACGCATTCGAAATGTGCCTAATAAAGATGTCTTTCATTCATTCGTTCGTTCATTCATTCATTCATTCATTCATTTATTCCTTCTTTCACTTATTCACTTATGCCAAATAAGAGACCAGCCATCTAAACAGCTAAATAAACTTGTCGACCTTCTAACCACTTGTCCATTTATTTAGTTCATCATCTGTGCATTCATTTCAGGAGTCAGACGATGTTTGTTCGTCTTTTTGTTTTTATTTCTTAATAAAATTTCTTGTCTTTTTCTATTATTGTGGCATGTTGTTGTTCTTACTATTGTTGTGATTATTTGTTATCTAAACATGGCAAATTATTTTGACCAGACTTTAATTTGCGATTGTTATTTCAGCAAATCGAAAAAATTGTTTGAGATTTTTTTCCCTGGCAGTTGAAAAAATCATCGACAGACACTCTTGCATCGGCAGTGTGGGTTTTTAACCCACTAAAAAACCGCCCATACAATTTGAACCTATTTGACCAATAGCACAAGCGTTAAGTGTTTCATCACAAGACAAGTAGTAGATAATTCTTTCCCTTTCATACATACACGACCTAGCTTTTTAGACCTCTTATGTTGTGTGTGTTCAGTTTTGTACTTAACTATGAAGCAGTACCTACAGTTTAAAGTAGACTCCGAACGACAGACTTTTGAGAAACTTTTCAATGCTAATTTTATTTAGTCTCAGAATCTGCTGAGAGGCAGTAACAGAAGAAATATTTTTTCATATTTCGTTTGGTTGGTGATGTCTGACCTGGAGTTTGAACCGACACCTCACGTCTAGCGTCTAATAAGCCAACACACTACCCACTAGACTACGGCTTCTTTCACTTTCATTGCTACGAAATCTTTCTCTATCCTTCTCAATTCCTGCATTACAGTATCAGATAACATTTTGTCATAACGGCAAATTTTCCCAGGCCGCAACATGTGAAAAACTATTATGTCTGCAGTCACTCTTTCATCTATCCTCATCTCTAATGACACTGCCCTTTTGTTTCTGTATCCCAGCTAACTTGCCATTCATTTAAACTCTTTTGTCTTTCTTTCCATCCCTTCGTTCCTTAGTTGTCAAAGTTCTATCAACAATCCGTACTCTATCATATACCCTCATCAGCTCCATAGAACACTCAATTTTCTCCCTGCTTGTTATCAAAATGGCTTCAGTTTTCTGTCCAACTAGTTGAAAGATTTGCCTCCCCAAGCTTTTTTCCTTTTTGTCTTGAACCGAAGGTGGGAATCTTCGAAAGAGACGTTTGTTTCACATAAGTGTACACAATTCACCGTCGCTGTTGTCTACGTACTCAACCCACCCCTAATCCGTCAACCACTGCCGTAAGGTGGTTCCTAAAATCAAGTGTGAAGATCGCGCAATATTTCTTTGATCGAAATCTTCCCTTTCTTACCAACAATCTGCTTTAATATAAAATCCTGTGGTAAGAATGGACAACCAAGTCTAAGTTGTTTCTGAGCTCCGATTCTCTTGCAAATTATAATGTAAGCCGTTCGAAAGGTATTGAGGTCGCTGTAGTCTAGTAGGTAGTGTGTTGCCTTATTAGACGAAAGACCACGGGTCAGACATCAAAAACGAAAATATGAAAAAATATTTTTTCGGCAACTTCCTCTCAGCAGATTTCCGGCAAAAACTCTGAGAGTAAATAAAATTGCCACGAAAAAGTTCTCAAAAATCTGTCATTCGGAGTCGACTATAAACTGTAGGTTCCGCCACTCATGTATAAAACTAACACACACAACATAAAAACTATCACACACAACAAAGGTCACAATCCTGACTGAAGGGTTGTAATGGCCAATTATGTATGTATGTATGTTCGAAAGGTATTAATATCTGCCTCCTGGCAAGTGAGCTGAAAGAATAGTTTCTTGTTCGTTTTTATGACCCTTAAAAGTTGATTCCGTTGATTCTAGTATTTAGTCTTCTCTGGTTCATCATATTGTATGCTGGGCCCTCCTTCTCGCTCCAAATCTCATCATTCCACCAATAGTAGGGTGACCGTGAACTACATATAGGCAGAGTAGCATCACATGCAATGTTGAGCATTTCATATACGCATCGTACCATCTCCTCGACCATGTTCCCAGTCACTTAAAAAGAAGACAACATTAATTTAAACGTCTCCACGTCAAAGTATGAGGCCTTCCATTTAACCGAATTACATTTCTTAGGTTTTGCTTTTCAATCCATTTATATTGCATTCGAGTGTTGTGGAAACAGTGTAATTTATTTATATTTCATAAAACCATTTGATATTCTTTATTCACAATCGTTTCTGGCCCCTTAACCTTTTAATCTCATAAATCATAAAATTGAATAAAAAAAAAACACTCTCTAATCATAATCTTTAAATTTCTATGAATTTAAAACACTTTGTTTCTCCTGTTTTTCATTCCTATTTAATTTGGATTTGGATTGCAAAAGAAAAACTAACTTTTGTGTTGGATGTATGGGAAACCCAATGTTTGTTTTTGTTTTTAATATTTACTTTGGTTAACATTCACTTCAATGTGGTTTTGTTTGTTTCTTTCATTTGTCTGAATGAAATGAAAATATTTTTAATTCATACCCAAGCAATTCCAGAATTTATTCAAAAGTATTGCAACATCAAACGAAAGTGTTTGAGATCATACGCTTATAAGTGGAAAGTTGTGGTTTTTAAGTTGAAAAATTGAATTTTTTAATTACGATAAACAAAACTAAATTAAATATTTTAAATTGCATATGAATTAGGCGGATGGGATTTCAATTGATGAGTGTCAAAATAAGACGATTAATTAATAAAAAAAAAAAAATTTTTTAATAGAAACTACGCTTTAATGAAATCTTAACCGCCATATTATCACCCGCCATATTAGCACCATATTACTGAAAAGACAAATTAAGACTGCGATTTCGTTGACAGTATTAAAAACATCTTATGGAATACTAAAAATAAAAAAACATTTCGCAGTTACTTTAAAGGATTGTAAAACGTATTAATAATTTAGTTGCCTGAATTTTTGAACAATCCACCAGTATTTTCCATATTACGGCATCACCTCTTGGTTACAACATTATCAATGAATACTCATATCCAGAGAGAATAATTTAATAATGATTACAGCTGAATTTCGTTTAGTTTTCTTAACATTATTCAGAAAATACCCCTGAAATAAATTATAATTAAGAAAACAATTGTTAATTGATTGTCTTCTTTGTTAATGAAATAACACAGACTGAAAACTATGACCGTAGTGAACGAAACGAATCATTTGGTCCCGTATGCGTATGAGTATTGAAGAAACAAAGTATGAGACACAAGTGCTCATTCGTGTAGAAATGTTGAATTTTGTAAAAAAAAAAAAACAATTATTTTGAAGTGAATTTGAAATAAGACGACTTATTACGAACAATTAATTGTAAATATAAATTAGAAAGAAAAGCTCCGACTGTATATTATTTGAAATAAAATAAAAAGCAGATGTTATGCCATTTAAATTGATGCATGGTCCATACGTACAATGTATAGTGAAAGTTTCATCTAATGAATTGCATTTTTAACAGTCTAAATGACGTCTACACAGAATTAAAAATATTAGTGGACACATGTTTCACAGTAATAAATTGAAATTTTTTTCATCTCTTCTTACCCTGCCCTTTTACTGTTAGTAAAACATGAAAAATGTATTAAAAAAAAAAGTACCAGGCATCCGTAACACTTAGTATTTGAGGTTAACACAAACAAATACACATAGGTATGAAGACGTATGTATATTGTAATAGATATGTGGTTGTGTGCGCCTAAAGTAATTAGCAAAAATTTTATGTAATATTTTATTGCAATAGGAACACTTACTGGCCATGTAAAAAGCATGTCAAAATGATGCCTCATATAAATCATGTACATACTTTGTAAATTTACTCACATACAAATGAAAGGCTATCTAGTTAATGTTTTGTGGGTGATTTCATTCGAAATAATATAACAGAATCTAGAACAACATTTGAAATGAATAGAATTTTGCGAAATTTTCCAAAGCTTTCTGGCAATGGAATGTCAGAGTTAAATAGAAATGCTCACTTGGAAATTTTCGTCGCTAGTCTCCGCCAAGGGAACTGCTATATCATATACGAGTCTCACATCCAATTGCTGAAGTACGCTCTATGCACTTGTGTGCTCTAGGACTTAACAGCTTTATATAATTGATAACACTGATATACAAAACTACATAAGTTTTCTTACGAAATTTGTTAAAACTTGAAATGCTTCAAATGAGTTTTGTACAATGAAGAAGAGAAATTTAATAACACCATCATCATTACCAGATCATGTGGGCCTTGATAAATTGAGTACTTCAAAACAATATGCTTTTTATATAATCGGCAAATAGTTATTTTAAATAAATGCGATCAACTTACGGATTAACAATGAAATTTAATTTCATCGCCCCATTAAATTTTGTGCCTTCGCATACAAAGAATGTCTTCAAAGAAAATTGAATACAATTTCTCTAAGATTACATGATTAGGATAATTGGAGTGGAGTATAGATTACAAAACTGTAAGTGTATTTGTGTTGGAGTGCGTGTGTATGTGGACGTGTGTGACTGTTGAGAGTTTTAAGTTAATTTTTAATTAAATTTTCAAATATTCAAACAAAATACGTAACCATTTTGTTGTAAAAAAAAACCTGATACTCGCTGTATAGAGGAAGAGTACCAAAACGAAAAAAAACCAAACATTTGACACTCAAAAAAAGTTTTTTTTTTCTTTTCAATGCCCACCCTACTAGACGAGGTGCAACAGATGTGGTTAATGTTCATGTTAATTTTATGAGTATATGTATGTGTGTGTACACAAACACACGGATATTTATTCTCAATTTAATTTAACTACTTCCTCACTAAACAAAAACAAAGAATGAAAAAGAACCAAAAAAGAGTGCAAATACAGATGTAAAGCGCTCATGCATATGTTTTTTGATATTTTAGTATGCACGAGTATATATACTTACTACATATGTACATAAAGTATTTTATTATATATAGTAGTAAGCTCATGTACCTACATACCTACTATATACATATGTATGTATGTATGTGTATATTTGAGTATGTGTTTATACATGTACATAATTATATACTCATATGTGTATGTCTTCAATATAATTAAAATTCTTGAATATTATAATGAAAACAAACTTCTTTCCTTGTACATACAAGTTTAGGAAAGAAAATTCTGTTTATGTGATACAAAAAAACAACATGTTTTGTCATCTCTCTGTGAAACCAAAACAACAGCACCACCAGCAACAGCAACAGCAACAGCAATAACAATATAAGTAAAACCAACAAGAACAACAAGTGGTAAATATACAACAACTTAATCCTAATGAAATTGTCTCCTTAAAAAATAAAAATACAAGATTTTAAACGATTTTCTCAAATTTCTTTTTTCCTTTGAATTTTATGAATTTTTTTTTCTTTTTGAAATAATTAAGTTATACAGTTGCTATAACTGTTATCAAGGTTAACAAGACAAAAGAAAATAACTGGACTGACAAAGAAATAATAGAACCACAAGGATGTACAATGTTTTTATTACCACATGCATACAAACACACGCTGCCACCATATGGCCAAATTCTATTAATTTTAATGTACTTCAGAGTGTTTGTTAACAGTTAAAGCTAGTTTTGTTATTATATGTTATAACATAATTACAAAACAATTGCTTGCAGAAAAGGCATAGGCACGTGAGTAAGGCGTATTCAGTGTTGTTGTTTTAAAACAATTCAGTTAACTTTGGAATAATCGTTTAACATGGTTCTAGTTACGGATTTTTTACTCTTCCCATTCACTACCATAAACAATAATTTATCAATTAATATAATTGTATTAATTGCAATAAATGTTTAGTCAAATATGTAGAATATAACCCTAAAATAAATTATAATTAAAAAAAAATTTGGAAACGAATCTTTTGGTCCCGTATGCGTATGAGTATTGAAGAAACAAAGTAGGAGACACAAGTGCTCATTCGTGTAGAAATGTTGACTTTTATAAAGAAAAAAATCAATTATTTTTAAGTGAATTTGAAATAAGACGACCTAGTATGAACAATTAATTGTAAATATAAATTAAAAAATTTATATTAAATAAATAAAAATAAAATTTTATAAACAACAACAAAAAAAAAACTAATAAGTCAGCTGTCGACTCACCTAAATGGCACTGGAATCTAACACAATTTTATTTGTTGATTCCTATATTTTAAACTATGATTTCCTTGATTAAAATAACTGAAAAGCAAACTCATAATTCTTTATACATCCATCGTTTTTAAAACCATAAACTTATTGTAAATAAAAATTTATTTTAAATATTAATTAATTCGGGTAGTAAAGTATACCAACAGATCGTTAGAGGATGTTTACACCACATCCATTGATAGAAAATTTTTAAAATAATAATATAGGAATCGATATGCTTTATGCAACTGTCACAAGACGATGTTTATATTTAAAATTTGGCTTTTAAGGACGTTAGTATCCAATTTCTGCAAGAATTAGAGACAAAAAACCATCAGTAACATAGGCAAATCACGATTTTTCATTGAAAAATAATCAGAATTTCTCGTGAAATTATTTTCTTACAATTGTGCGTTCACAATGTTTGCAGCCGCTTTTAATAATTTGCTTTTTATAAAATCGTAGTTTAACAAAAAAAATTAATAATCCTGAAATTTGTATTCGTTATAAGGAAGATATTTAAGTGATGCAAGCATTAACAACATTCATGCACTATTGCAAGCCACTGTGTACCAATTTACTGATCATCAGCATTCCATATCCTTATTAAACCACCGTCTGGTATACTCCAAATGGTTTTGTATTTGATAAATACAAAAAAGAAAGCGCAATTTTAAAGAACAATATTTATAGCAAATGAAACAATTAAACGATATAAAAAAACAAAAACAATTTCTTTTAACTTAATATGATAACGTATCAGGACATCAAAGCAGCATGAATGAGCAAAAACGAAAGAAGCAAAAGCCACAGCAGGAAATTAAATTTCAGCAACAGTTGCAAATCTCTCTGGAAAAATTAACATAACAATACGAATGGATACACAAACATTCATTCTACATATATTTATTACACTCAATGGTAAATGTTTTTTATTTATTTGTACAAGTGCTCAAATATATATGCATGTACGTATTCATTAATAGGAAAGTTTAAGAATTAGATAATGAATAAATACTCGTTTTTCCAGAAATAAACCAGCGTGTAACCAGTGAAGCATTTAAAATACGGCCACATTTAAAAAGAATTTATTTTAGTATCCATAAATCATTTGCCAAATGTATTCTAATATTTGTATACCTTNNNGTTATCTAGATTTCATATTTTAATTATTAAAAACAATCCAAAACGGCTACTACTTTCAATTGCCTTGCGCAGGTATCACTTCAGCTAGATTAAAAAAAATATATCACACACCAAATTACAAAAAAATCACCCATATCAACAGCAATGCACAAATTTTATGTAATTTCTATTTTATCCAGAATACAACACTAAAATCAAGAATCTAGAAACAAAAATCAAAGTATCCTTATCTACCATCAACATTACAGCATGGTTGGGAAGCTTGAAACTTAAACGAAGTTTTAAAGAACACAAAAAGCTTTTGTCAACAGAAGTCCTCTCGTAATCTTGAAAATATTTTTGAATCTTAAATGAAGATCTATCAACCGGAACAATAATGCAACCGACATGCTTAACGAAGAAGACCTTTAGTGGCTGCCTATATCCACTTCTATTGGTATGCATACCTCAGCAAATCTTATTATTATACGATTATTCTGTAGACGTGGTAGAAATGAATAACTTTTACAGACACTTCCCATCTTAGGTAATGTCAATCTAATAATAAAATAATAAAATAAAAGTTAAATTTAAAGCAATAAAATTTTTTACATTGCAGACTCTTCCTCAATGAATTTTTAAAATTCTTCGTAGATCACCATCATTTCTTTGATTTCACTAATTATCACTAAGACAATAAGAACTTATTTACAAATAAATTTTATTAACGAATATATGTTTCGATATTTTAAATCCAATTTGAAAACATAGTATCGATGTTATTAACTTAAATGTAAAATGTATTTCTATACATATATATGTACATATGTATATAATATATATGTATATAATAATATAACAGTTAAAAAATACTATTTAACATTTTAAACCTGAATTATGAATAAAAGAAAAATAAAACCTTAGGATAAGATATTGAATAGAAAGTGTATAATACAGATTAAATTTGAAATGAAGAAATAATTTACAAAAAATGGATTAAATTCAGAAATAAATCTCGTCTGATTTATTTCATTACTTGATTGATGCTATTAGACGTTGTTCTTTCGATTGCAACCGAAGATTTTTGAGCATTGAGCCACTCGCTGACTGGTTTTAGATTTTGATCCAACCATTTTTTGTTATTCTTGACATTTTCTAAAGCTTCTTTACGCGCAGCAGTACCAGCACCAGCTTCAGGGTACTTGGCAAAGAAAGCTTCCATTTCATCCAATTTGGTTTGTGAGGCGAAACGAGAGGTGATTGAAGGTATCATACGACCCAAATAGCGTTCATTGATTCCAAAACGTTCTACCATACGTGGCCAATTTTCGCGAACATAATCCCATACAAGGGGTTGCCCAACACGATTTTGAGCAATGTATTGCAAGCAACTAAAATAATCCTGACCTCTAACATAACTTTCATTCCAAGCCAAGTTAATATAACTAAAACGAGATATAAATTTTTGAATTACAGAGTTTTTTTTAGTCAAATTTACTTCGAGCGTACCGTTGCAAAATCCAAGGTTCTTTAATGGCGGCCAAAGCTTCCATGAGCTTCACTTTTTCTTGAGCGTCTTGTTCGGCCACAAATAAATCAAATACTTTATTCCAAATCTGTTCGTTGCCAGCTACTTGCATTCCATAATAGTATACAGTAGAGCGAATATCCGGATTCGGTCTTTCAGCTGGATTGTCTAACCATGCTGTAAAACGTTTTCCAGCTTCTTCTAAAGCATCAGGGTTACCGTATCCACATGCGGAATTTAATATAGTCACACGCAATAGACTACAAGATTAAAATAATTTAATAAACTTTACAATCGTATCAATATGAGAATAAAATACTTTTGTAAATGATTTTCGCTAACATTCCATGTCACGGACTCGTAGGCACCCTTTAGTAGTTGCCGTGCGTAGTCAACAAAATCACGGTATAAATTGCTGAAATACAACAAATTCTTAATGGCATTTAAACGTGAAGCAGCTACACTCCAAGGCACATAGTCCAATTCATTTCTCAAATACATGCTTAAATTCAAGGCGATGCTATAGTCGACCTGGCCAGCATCAGCCAAAGCAAACACATCATTTATCAAATGAGCACGATCAGACACACTGAAGGCACCACGATTTTCGAATAAAGCTTTTGTTAGAGATTCCCACATATCGGTAGGATAGTTAACGCGATAGTAACCGACCTGATTCTTATTAAATTTAATCCAATCAACGGCAGTAGGTAAAGTAATTGTTACTGAAATATAAACAATATTTACTTATATCAGTTACAGAGAACTTAAAACAGTTACAGAGAACTTACATTCATTATCGTTATAATTGAAAATTGCTCGCTGCACTTCACTGGCGGCACTAGTAAAATAGGTAATCGGTATGGACCAATGATAACTGTTAAACAAAAAGAATTGTTTAATTATACAAAAAAAGATTGCTTTAAAATAAACTACCAATAATAACTCACTTGAATTCAGAGTCTTCATAAGTTCCATTATAGTCTTCGGGATTAGCAAAAAATCTCTTTTGGGTTAATTTATAGCTATTACCACTACGACTTACATTTACCACAGGTAAACCCATTTGTCCAATCCATGTCTGCATAATCAACCTTACAAAATGTACATTTTTAAAGTTTTAATACTTCATTTAAATTTGAATTATTGTTGCTATTCTATTATTATTTTAATTACTTTATATCGAAGTCTAAATTTAAGGCTTCCATTTCACTTAAGAAATCATTCGTTTCAGCATTACTATAGTAGAAATTATTCAAATAGTTAGTCGTTCCATTTCGGAATTTTTCAGCTCCAACTAAGTCTTCTAACATACGTATGATAGAAGCTCCCTTTGAGTATGTTATAGTATCGAAGAGTTCAGTAATTTGATTTGGACTTTCGACGGTTTGAACGATTGGATGAGAAGCTAATGTTGCGTCCAATTTCATTACTCCGTGTAAATCAGCAATTAGAAATTGATCCAACTACAAAAAACGATAACAAAATATATACATACATATGTATATACATATATATATACATATATATATATACAATAAACAATATTCTTGGTAAACTTAAATATTATTTGTATTAAATGCTAAAATCATAGATTATTCTCCTTTGTAGAAATGTATTACTTTTAATTGAAGAATTGTTTTCGTAAAGTTTTTATAAGAAATATATACAAATGTAGATACTGCTAATGCTCCTAAATATTGGTCTGTATATCCACTTACCATTTGCCAATCGGGATGGACAAAATTAACGCCTTTATATTCAATATAGCTAGCAAAACCTTCATTTAACCACAAATCATTCCACCATTTCATAGTCACTGTGACGTATAGAAAAAGTGTAAATAACGAAGTCTATATTAGCAAAATCCAGTGCTGTTAACTTACCTAGATTACCGAACCACATATGAGCCAATTCATGAGCTACCACTGTTGCAACGCGCTGTTGATTAGCACTAGAACTAATTCCTTTGTCGTAAAGAAGGGCTGTTTCACGATAAGTTACAAGACCCCAGTGCTCCATAGCACCCGATACAAAATCTGGTATAGCAGCCATATCCAGTTTAGGCAATGGATATGAAATATTAAAGTAATCGATGTAAAATTCTGTAACACTGGCACCAACATTTAAAGCGTATGTGACTTTTTCAACCTGAGCAGCGGTTGAAAATACGCGCATTTCAAAATCATCAGCACCATCCAAGGTTCCCTTGACCATCTTTGATTTATGAGCAAAGTCCGATACAATAAAGCAAGCCAAATATGTGCTCATCGGAACACTTTCAGCAAATGTAACCGCTGTCAGGCCATTACCAATATCTTTTTCTTCCTAAAAGCAATTCAAAAAAACAAATTAAATTATTTTAAGAGTATTTTATATAAACGACGCACGACCTACCTCAACATTCATGTTGGATAACGCATGATAACCATCTTCCGTAGGTCTTACAATAGTTATACTAAACATTGCCTTCATGGAAGGTTCATCAAAGCAAGGGAATGCTTGACGAGCATAAGTGGGTTCAAACTTCGATGTTGCTATCGACCTAAAGGAAAATCGTTAATTGAAATATTAAAACAGGTTTGAAATAACACAAGCAATAAATTACGATCAAATATGATGGATGATAAAGCATTTTTATTGTACCTCTTTTCATTACGTTCCTTGTCTAAATAAGAACTTTGGTAAAAACCTACTATTCTATCTACTAATGATCCATTGAATGCCAATTGTAATGAATAGTTGCCCACCTCCAACGGCTCGTCAAACTCAGTTATCCAATATTCGAATTGAGGATGTTCAAACGTTAGGGATGGCGTTATCTGACGAGTTGGCTTCTCTTCGTCACCCAGCTTCAGAACTTCTTTAGTTTCCACTGACAGAAATTTCGAATGCACAGGTATAAATGAGATGGGTTTCAACACTTCCAATCTTATAGTTACGTTTCCATTGAAGGTTTTATTCTTCAAATCCGGCTGAAGTGTAAGATTATAACGCAATGGTTTCAATTCACGTGGCAGACGGAACGACAGGTACTGCAAAACTTTTGATGTTGCCATTATTCTTGGTGCTAAGGTAGTCCTATTGAAGAGAATAACTTTCGTGTTTGGTGGTACCTGTGTAGTTGAAGTCACTGGACGGAAACGTATAATAGGTTTGGTCGATAAGCGTAAAACGTCATTCACTTGCTCGTCCTCTTCCTGAACAACTGTTTCGTTGTAGCCGAAGTCTGTCAAATATTGAATAGTCAATGGTTGCGATAAGATTTCTTTTAAAAACAAAAAGTGTGCCAATGAACAAATAAATCACACAAAGTTTAAAAATAAATCATTAAAACACAAAGAAAGGAATGCCATGAAAATAAACCGGCAAGATGACTTCCAAATCTAAGCAATCACTGTGAAATAATAACACTATCGTAAAAAAAAACTTGAAATAGGGATACCAGATTGTTGAATATCTTAAAATTTCACAGAGGTATTAATGGATGGCCGTTATAATATGAATTAAATAACGCAATAACAGTTTGCTTAGAACATCTAAGAACTTTGTCTGAATTGTTTTTTGTACATTGACACATTAAATATTTGAAGGGCACACGCACCTTTGTTATTCTGCTCATTGACAATATTTTTACCAACATACACTAACGCCCCCAATAGGAATACACACAATACTAATAAAAATATACAGAATCCAGCTAGAGTCAATACTGTGTTGCTGGGCTTGTTTGACAGCCGATGAGTCTCCTTCAATCGGTGGTGATGTTCGTCAGTGGATAACGATGACCGCGGTCTTATTGGTATCGGTAGTTTTGGTTGATGTTGTTGAGGCGGGTACATTCTTTTGTTATTATCTACTGTCCTCTTTTTCGTATCACTATTTTCTTTACTCTGGCAACTCTTTAACACTATGGCAATTGGTGTTTACGCGCAAATTAAACGTTATGTTTTCTCTCTCGTTAACATTTGTACAAAATTCGCAGTGTTTTTTGGTTTTATTGAATTTGACTGTTTAAACTTTAAAGTGATTATTAATTTAAGTGTTTAAGTACTATTGTTTACAGTTTTAAAACTTAATAGAGTCTTTGGTATGATGTGATTGGACAATAACAATTCCAAACTATCTCTGTCATCTGTGTTATTTTACATATGTTTACAATTTCTAAATTTGCAATAATTTTTGTTACGGCGATAATTTAAATTATAAAAATAATGTGATTGGACATGACAATTTCAACACAATTTCGAATGGTAAGTCTATTACGTTCGTAACTTTCCAGTAGCTGAGTAATTTCAAAAAGTTTCTCGTTAAAAGTTCTATTGTTTTTAAATAACTACATAAACGAATGTAAAGTTTAAAAAATTGGCATTCAGTTTATTTCATGAAGATAGTGAAAGCAACACATAATTTCGTATTTGCAATAATTGAAATCCAAACATTCATGAAAACTGTATTCTGTGGTGAAAAGTTAAATGCCATGCACCAGATCGAAATAGACTTGTTGAGGTCTTATGATTCTTTTTTTTTTTTTTTTTTTTTGAAGAAATTTTACCATTTAAAAGGAATAAATAGCCATCATAACGTATGCTTTTAATTTAAATTTTATCAATTTTTTTGGTGGCGAACTCACTTTCTGTTCTGTGGGATTAATTTTAGGAAAATAATTTGTTTTTGTAAATTTAAAAACGTATTCAAAATCATTTAAGATAATAGGTTAATAAATCCCTGAATAAATAAATTAATATTCAAAAATGTTGAAAAAAAAATATATTTATTAAATTCTACTGAGATGCTATTTATAACGATTAAATTGTAAATATATAATATGATTCCTTATACAATTTTTTTTTTGACATTTAAGCATTATTGAGCAATAATAGCCACTTCATCTTGCTAACCAGTTAACAAACTAAGACCGAATCTTACAATTTTGAATTGAAATCTTTATTAATTTGTTATATGTATATTATAAAAAAATATTAAATGTGTCAGATTAACAAAACTTTACATACAGCACCAGATTAACTGTTGATTCCATAAATGTAAATGTTGTAGTTATTGGCAAACGAGGAAATGAATTATGGCTTTTAAATTTAGGTTTCTTTATTTCACTGTTTTAATGTTGTCATTAAACAATAATAAATTAAAAAAGTAACTGTCAATAAAAAACGTTTGATTAGTTAAAGCAAATCTAGTTTGAATTTCGCCAAAACAAGTTGAACTGTAATAAGTTTATCTCTTTACCATTAAGGTCGTGGTTATCGTTGTCGTAGTCATAGTCATCGGTATCGACTTTAACATCTCACTATCGTCATCGTTGTTTTTGTTTACGATTTACTTTCTATAATAGTAAAACGCAAGTACATATATACAGTATCGGCCATAACTAAAGGGATATTTAAAATCTTGTTTAAATCTACATATGCACACATATGTATCTTTTAACTTAATTCGTCTACACTTTTCATTATTAGTTTATTGTTCAAAGTTTAATAATTTTTTTTTCTGTTATTAATATTTTGTTTTGAATTTTTTGAAATATAATATAAAAATCATAAAAAAGGGACAAACCAATAGCGTTCTTTTATATGATGTCTTAAAACTTGACTACTCTACTGAATCTTCAAAATTCAAATTTTCTATACCATTAATAATAATGGCAAGAACCAAGTATTCAAGTTAGATTAAAAATTGTTCTATGCCAATAAGAAATGAATTAAAAAAATTAAAATACAACACAAAACCAAATACCAAAACGATGACATGTAAAAATCTTAGTTATGATCGATATTGAATGTATATGTATATAAAAACGTAGCAACAATAGCAACAGACTACAAAATAATTATAATTATTTGTTATTTAGATATATCGTTGTACCAGTATTCGCTATAACAATTATAACATGTATTTGATTTGAAACCTCTTTGGCGTACATATCTATCTACTATGAATTTTTTGTAGTATTTTTAGTTACGGTTACAAATACAGAGATGGAGTTATATCACTTAAACCAAAGTTGTAGGCACTACATCGAATTACTCCTCTTTTAAGACATATTTTGTTTTAAATTAAATTTAATTTAATCCTGTATACTATCTTTCATACATACGTACATCGAATTACGTTGAATTACACAGCGCAATATTTTATGCAATTATTGTGTACTTAATGAAAATATTAATCCAGAAATATAATGAAATTCACACTTTAATTTCTTCAGTTTTTATTTATTTATACGTTATTACTATTACTACTTTTTTATTAAGATTTAGCACATGTTAAATGTTCGCACTTTTAAACAGTCAATAAACTCGTTAGTTTAACAGTCGGCAAGCAAGCAAACTTTAGATTTTAAAAATAATTTATAATTTGTCCTTTTGTGAATTTTGTTGATTATTTTCAACAGAAAACAAGTATTGATTCAAACAAGATTTTATTTAAAAATACTGTTTCTCATGGCATATGATATTTATTTTAGATGTTACACTGCCTAAGCTTATTCAGTTTAACAAAATTTTTTTGGCCATTTATAAGCCATAACTGAGGTCAATTAAATTGCAATTCATACTAATACTGATGCGTTGCGTTTCAATATGAAATGTATTTGCGAAAACACACATCGAAATCTATAATACATAATAAATTGAGTAAAACTTTAGTGAGTATATTAACACTGAATCGTATTGTAAAATCCTCATCATTACACATATCGTAAAACGTAAAACAAAATTTGCGAATCGTAAAATTGCGGTTAGCGAAAGGAAATAAAAATGTGTTTTCAAAATTTCAAATACTTTTGATTACAGTCAAATAAATATATATAATTAATCACATGCTATTATATTGCACTTAAACCTTTGAATAATATTTAAAAGGCAAAACTCACGTTTCTATTCACACGTCCGTATTCCACTAGTGAGTTTTGAATCTAAATATTGATTGCGCCACAACAATGTTAACAATGTTAAAAAGAGGGAATGGTCCATGATTAAAACAGGTAGGTGGATCTATAATTCAGGCGGCTTACAAAATCTATCTAAAAGTAACTTCAGCTATGTTGAGTTGATATACATAGAACTGGTAACTGTTTTTTTTTTTTTCTTTAATCTTCAAATATGTGTACTTTGACGAATACATAGAAATTAATGTATTGTACTTGTGGATACAATCTAAGTATATAGCCGATAGAAGAATTGCGATTGAATGAGGGAAAGAGCAAATAAATTAATGTATTTGTGTCACTATTATTAAAGTTTGCACTCTGCAACAGTATAATTGATAGACAAAATATTATGATGGAAATAACTATGATGGATTATGATAATCATCATTATCTTCATTATTCTTGCTACAACAAATGCAATAATAATGAGGTTTATCATATTATAATGCATCACTCATTTAGATTCATTTCATTGTTGTTTGTTGTTGTGTATTCTGTTGCAAATATATTCACATATTTTGTATTGCGATGATCATTATTTTGTTGCCTTTGTTGCACACAATATTATTCATACGTGTGGGTTGCGTCATGTCATTCAAATTGTCAATGTGAGTGATCTTCCTATAACAGTTAGACTTTATTGCTTTTGTAAAATAATAAAAAAAAAAAAATCTGTATATATGTATAATACAAATTGTGTAGAATATATTACAATCAATTACTATGAATGTTAGAGGCGTAAAAAAAACAACAACAAAAAAATGAAATTTGCAAACGCCTCTATATGCCGTGTCTGTTTCAATAGAGAACAAATAGATAAAGGAATCATTTAATTTAATTTGTTCTGTTATTTGTTATCACTTTACGGAAATTGAACTTTTTGACATGCTTAAAATGAATTGCAATTCAAATCAAAAATCTAAAATATTGAAAAATATTAGCTAAGTTTATTTAATGTAAGCTTTATCAAAAACTTTTACAAGCCATGGCATGTCAGCATGTTATATTAACTAGAATCTGTGATCACCTGATAAATGTACATACATACATACGTACCAATTTATCCAAAACTTTATGCATTCTAATAAAACAACTTTATATACATATGTTATCAACTTTATCTAACAAGATGAAGAAGTAGAGATAGCCCATAGTTCAATTTTCTTTTCATGTCAAAGAAGTGGATCGTTGTGAAAGAACATTTATTGAATTTTTATTATTATAAAGTTGTCGTATTTTAAAATATTAATCACGATTAAAATAAATAAGTCAGAAATATTGTATTTTTAACTCAAGTTCAACCACATGATTTGAACTCGCCTTTAAAAACGTAAAACAAGTTATGAATGTAAAAAAGGCATTCATCCAAATCAACATCACTGAAGATAAACTTAAGTGAACTAATAAAAATTCCAAAGTTAATTAGTCTGGACACATTTAGCTTTAATTAGCGACTAGTGGTATAAATGCATGAAATACGCATGCAATGTTGCATCCATTTAACTTTTATTCCAATGACTCCAAGAATACCATTCAGTTTTTGTTTTTGTATTAAAGGAAAAAACAAAAACCAAAAATCAAAAGCAATTAATTTTTTTTTAAATATTGTATTCAACCTCTATTTTATATAACAATTAATAAAAACTAAAAAAGAAAAAGCAAAACCTTTCAATAACTGAAATCAATAAAAGTAGCAGTAAGTAAGTATTCACTAACGGCCCTTACCCTGACATACTGACACACATTTTTTTTCTTTTGAAATTAAAGGGGACGGCACCTGTAAAGAAAAATCTATTCGATTAGTAACTTAACTTGGAAAACACCTGAACTAATTTGAAATGTACTGCTCGTATTAACCAAATATATGGTAAATATTTAAATATCGAATAACCTTTTTATTTATATTTGATTTGGTTTTTGTTTTTTTTTTTTTTTTTGATTACTTTATAAACATTGCTTGAACTAAATTAGTACCATTTATTGTTATCGTATTTGTATTCTATAAGCATTTTTTTTTTGTTTTTTTTTTTGTTTTAATGACGAATAAAAAAACAAACCAAACAATCAATTTGATAGGAATTTATTATAAAATTCATGTTGCGCATGTGCGCACGTGTAAAGAATTTCAAACGAACGCATTTGTGCGTCAATAACAATTTAAGCCCAACGAGTGATAAATGCAATGTTTTTGGGTGCAGTTAAGAAAATAAACCTGTCAAGGGTGTGAATAATTGATAGTTTTGAAATCAAAATGGTAAAATTCAATTTACTGTCATCATTCTGAAGATTATAACTGAAGATTAATGGAAAAATACAGCACGGATCATGCCTTAAAGACTTTCTTTAGATAAGAATTTTCATAAAATTAAAAGAAAATCAAAAATAAAATTTCTTCTTTCTTGTCACTGGCGTTCAAATGAATTGAAACATTTTTTAATTATTTAATAATTACAATCTTTTACAATATAAACAATAAAAACGGAAAGTTGTTAATTTCTATTTAAGAAACACAACAAATTAAATTAAGCAAAATGTCAATGAGTCATATACTCCAGCTACTAACATTCTAATATTGTTTTGTTACGTATTTTATTTATTTATTCATTCATGCGCAGAACGACAGCAGAGTTAATGTCGAAAGATTTTATGCCCAAATATCGGTACAAACTAAAAGATAAATAACAACAACAATATCAACAATAATAACAAAATAAAAGTTGCAAAGAAGAATAATATCGAAATGAGAAAACCGGTAATAAATACCAACCAACGGCAATTACCCGAACAAGTTAGTGATATTACTGAAAGTATGTCTGTCCGTCTGTCCGTCTGTCCGTCTGTCCGTCTGTCCATTTGTTCAACTGACTGTCTCTTACAAATGTGTAGAAAGTACTATAACCCGTATTTTCAGTCATACCAACAACTAATGCAAAAAAAAAAAATTAAATAAAAACAGCATATGGAAAGACATACACTTACAGTCAGATATTGAAACAGAGAAACGCATCGCATCGTTCGATTGAATTGGTCAATTTCTATGTGTTTTGTGTTGTGCGTAGCTATTAGACGTGTTTGCGTTCCATGCAACGCAACCTAAATATAAAGTAGACACAATTTCTAAAACATAAAAATTGCAATAAAAGTGCATTTAAAATGCAAAGTAATAACTACACACTTACGTATGTACTTCATGCCATTAATCATCTCAACGCAACAAGGCAGGTGAATGAAAGAGTCAAGCAAATAATTCGAGCACATAAACAAAGGAGAGAAAGAAAAAGACAAATACCTATATGTATACGAATACCGCGTATTGTACAATATAAGAAAAAGAAATAGTTTAACACCCTAATGAAATTGAAACCGAATCCAAATCGAAATAAATCACAGTCCATTGACACCGAAAACATGTCATCCAACTAACAAATCAGCAGATCTCATTGTGTATGCGTTCAATATTATGGCTTCAAACCTGATCTCTTAAATTTCTAATTATGGAAAGTTTTTACATTTCAACGACAAATATTTGACAGAATTTTAATCAAGATTTTCCTATGCAGTTAAGAAGAGCAAATACTGAGCTAGTTTTGGTTAGCTGATCTTAAATGGTAACAAAATAGATTCAATATATCTTAGGCGTATTGAAGAAAGTCACATTGTCACACCTCCCCAAATGAATCAATAGAATTGAATACTCTACCGCCATTAATGAGCACCTTTGCCCTTGATTGAGCGTGGTAAGGAAGCCTCAAAACAGACATCGAGGCACGGACTTATACTAAAGATAGTGAGGAGATCAGATGTGTGAAGTGTTTCTTGCACTCCCTTAGGTAACCGAGACACTGTAAATAAAATTTATAAAATTTCTTACGGCCTATACTTAGAACATAATATCGAATTTTTGTTTCGATTACTATTCTAACTAAAGCTTGTACTTTATTCATCTGTAGGATGGAATATATGTATATTTACAAAACATTTTCACATTCTTTTCAATTGTGAGTGAATAGAAGTGGTAACGATCGTGTTCGTATGTGATATGGTTGAATAAATAACATCTTTAAAACCAAAATAACAATAAACTAATAAACCATAAACATTACAATACAATCATCATGCAAAAAAACAACAAAATTCTACAATACTATGTATAAACTATCGAATCTATACAAAAGCCAAGCACACTACATTTAATACATCATGGTGTTGACGAACTTAAATGCGATTATTTCTTTTTTTTTTCACAATGAATTGTCCCGCCCAAACAAAAAAAAAAAAAAAGAAAAAATAATGAAGAAATAAGCGGTATTTCTTAAATCTTCCCATTTCTATCCCCTGTACGATTGCTGGCACAGTTTAGTTTATTCACAGAAATCTAGTCTTTGTTCGTCTACCATTCGTTAAACTGTCAGTCAATTGAGGTTAAAAATGTATTTTCCTTTCATTTTTTTTTTATTTAATACTTTAAAGTAAACAAAATTAAAATCAAGTAAAATGAAACGAAATAAAATAGAATAAATTTTTTAAATTGTTGCTTATAATTTGTTGAAAACCTGTTCGCAATATTTAGGCCATTTTAACGTTTTGACTAAAAATACAAATTTATACGCCATTGTATTTGAGATGAGAAAACTTTTTTCAAATTACAAGACAAATCATGACCTTTAACTGCAGTTGTTAAAGTCAATGAAAAGTTTCATTGTATATTTTTTTTAATATATCTGCACCATAAAATTTCAAAGGTGTAGTGGTGTTTCCATTGATTTCACTTTTCATTAAATATTTTTCTATATTTTTCAGTTTGTAGCTTAAGAAAATTTTATCTAACTTTTCACTTTTTATGTTTTTCAAAACATTATTCCTTGGCCACTTTTCTGTAACACAGGAGATGGTATTTATGTTAACAATTTTAAATATAACGCAATGACAATTAAATTTTTGTTTTGTATTTTTTTGTTTTTATCATCAAAAAAAAATTATTTATCACTTATTATTTATACCGTCTGGTTTTTTTTTACAAACTATAATATAAAAAAGAACCGTTAGTTCATTAGTTATTTAAGATTTCTTTTTTTTTTTTATTTTTACGACTTTTTTCAGTACTTGTCACCACTCTTGGCCAACGTTCGCTCTCGACTAAATTTGAGTTTTGATTTCAATACATCATGAAGACTTAGTAAAAATACTCGTTTAACACAATGTACAACATACAAGCGAACAAACGCTTTAATTTTTATTTCGAATTCCAATATACGCTTTCGTCGTTTGTCGTTTGTTGTTTCATTTTATAATAATGATGTTTTGAATTGCGGAGAGCCGTAGATTATCGTCAGTCATGATGTGGTATCGAGTACAAGTTTCGATGTTTTCTGATCGTTTTGCAGATCATGGCTTTAGAATGAGACCGGCTTTTGATTCAGTTTTTGTGCGCTCACACAACGCGGGCTTAGAAAATTTGAGAGTAACAAAGATAAAAGTTGTAATGCGAGTTTTATAGTCCGAAATGACCAACATTTTGCACATAATTTTTAATTGACTGATATGTTGAGCCAATTCTGTTGTTAAAAATATTACTAAGGATTCCTTTTTTAATTTGTTAACGATTCAAAAAGGTAATTTATTAGTTATTTCATGTATTATAATTAATTTAATTAACAAAATATTAATTATTACGCATGTTGACAATATTATTAACCCAGAAACCAGATTATATTTTTCTAATACATTTTGAAGCAACGTCTCAAATTGCCGATTTAAATACTTTCTTTGGTTACTATTTCCAATAAAAAATTTATTCGATTCCAATCTAGTTCTCATTGTAAAAAGAGAAGTGATTTTTACGTAATTTCATAAATTTTGCATTCTAATGGAACTGCATTACATCTGTAGAGGTATGCATTGTGATACAGATTTTATGGAGGCCCTCTACAATAGTAGATAGTGTTTACGTTCCGTGCTAATTATAGCAAAATTATTTTAAAAAATAAAATAAGAACAACTCAATTAAAAATGTTTTAAATATGACAATATCGTTCTTAGAGTAAAAGGTTCCGCAGTAAAACTCCAACTTAGGTATCAATTTCATGGTTATAGTTACGTACAATTTGTTCAAATATTGAAGCACTGATTACGGCGTTTACTTTTTTTTTAATACAATTATTAAATTACTCTACCATTTTAATAAAGTATACAAAATATTATCAAAAAATATTTATAAAATAATATGTGTTAGGAGTATTAAAAATAATTGTTCGGGTTAATCAATGGATTGAGAAAATATTGCTACCATTTTTTTTATGAATTATGCATTAGCAAAAATGAATGTCTGTTCACTTTTAATTCATACGATAATTTCAAAGTGTTACTGTTAAATGTCATTCCATATGAGACTGCACTGTAGAAGAAAATTTTGTATGTTGGGTATACATCCAGTGAAATAAAGGAATAAGAAAAAAATATATAAAAAAAATATACAAATGTTTGTGCGTCTAACGCAATGAGTTAGAATTACGACGCTTAATCTCGCTTATAATACTTTTAATTCGAGAACAGAAAACGGCTATTAGTTTTAAAAATCGTTATATTATTTATAAAGGCAAGAAAAGTTTCACAAACTGTGGGATGTATTGCTATCTTCAATCCTAACTCAACTTTCTATGTCAATGCATATACATATTTATATACATACATGTATATGTAAGTATGCTTTATTAGACCACAATCTTATATCTCTCGTATGGCAGTCTGCGATGATCCCAATCAATTTATTGACATTTTCTTTGTCTTATATTTTAACGTATGATTTGGTTTTTTAAGATTTTAAAATTTTAATTAATTTCCAATACGTAAGAATACAATACGTATTTTTATATTATCATAATAATATTATTATCATAATTATGTTATGATAATAATTGTTTGTTTTCTTTTTTTTTTTTTTGTTTAGTGTTAATGAACTACTTTGTGAATAAGCGAGCGTTATTTAATTTGGTCTAAACCAAAATGCAAAACCAAATTATGGTTCAAGACCTTTCCTTTGTCTTATCATTTCCCTTATTAGAATTTATTTTGAGAGTTATTTGTTTTTATTTTACCGTTTACAATATACGAAATGAATAGGTGTGACTAAATTTGTACAATTTTTGAAATTGTTTTAATCAAATAGAATTTGTTTAGGGTAAAACGATAGATTTGTTAGCAAATACTTGAGATCCTCATAAGAAAAAAATGCTTTATCATTAGGCATCTGAAGGGAATGAAATCTTTTTCAATTTTCAAACTTGATATTTTATACTTACCGGCTTTCATCATTCGCTCCCAAATATGTGCTGGCATATAAGCCAACAAGTCCATCCAATTGGCAATTGTAACTAATGGATACTGTGTAAGGCGTAGAGGTGTAGAGTAACTCATCCAGTTCGATAAAGAACATTTCACGTTCACTGTCTAAATAAGACCGTCTAACACGTATGCGCATGCGTGCCATCATATTTAAAATAGAAATGGAACCGATTTCCAAATTTTTCGCGTGCATGACAATCAAATTGGTTTCTTTATCGACTTCAATCTGTATTGAAACAGTACCTTCACAAGTTTTTCCTTTCAGATCCGGATGTATGTATAATTTATATTTGATGGGACGAATATCAAGTGGCAAGCGATAAATTATCTGTAAATTGTTATGATAAATATTGATATAAAAAAAAAATACAGAACAATACAAATTATTGATTAAAATTAAAAAATAAAAATTAATCATAAAATATTGTTGTTGCTACTACTGATAAACTTCATTAACTATAAACATAGTATATTACAACCACTAAAATAATAAAGATCGTATAATGTTGGTGAAACTAGTGGCACACAAATACAAGTTCATTCACGATTCTATTTCAGATCTGTGCAACTGTTGTAATCTTTGGTGTCATATTTTGTATGTAGGATTCTAACATTTCCATTTTAGCTTTTGCATCTTTTAAATCTGCAGACATCATAGTATTATCGACAGCTAAAATAGTAATGACAACGATCAGGCAAATGATCAGTAAACCAAAGAAAATGGCAAATCGTTTTGGAGTACATTGTTCTATAGAAAAAATGAAGATCTCTCTTATAATTGAAGAATAAGATTTAAATTTCAATTCACTTTGAGTTACCTTTAAGAGAAGTGAGAACGACCACCATATTCTTATACAATCCGGACAAGATATTGTCCAATGCTCTACACTAACCGCAGTCAAATACTGGTTCAATAGTGTTCGGGAGGCATATTCAATACTTTGGAGAGACTGAACATTTTCAATACAAATGTAAGAACAGAAAACTTAACGAAACTGTCACAGTTGATGTATATTCGAAAATCTTATCATATCGCTAAAGATATCAACAACAAATTTAACTAAATTAGTAATTATCGCAATTACGATACGATATTGATAAGAGTTTGGCTTCTAATAAAGATTCTTTTACCGCTCTGACACATACGCAAACATACATTTATGAACTTTTATACCCATGTACATATATGTATATACATGTACATGTATATGGGTTAACGATCAGTGGTCAGCAGTATTTTTTACTTTAACAGCCAGTCTAACTAATCAAGACAATATCACAACATTTTACTACCATGATTAATGCTAGAGATTTTTTTCTCTAATAATTGTTTATCATGCAAAACCAATTGTTTACTATGTTAAAATACATATGCATAATAGATAACCTTATTATTTTTAAGGCTTTTGTCTTAAGCCCAAGTCTAATTTCGATTCATGGTATTCTTATTAGTCTGAAATTAATATATCCATCAAATGATACTAGAGTTTAGCCCATAGTTTACACAGGCTAATGTAATTGTGAAAGTTAAACAAATCTTTTATTGGATGAATTCTAATTTCACTTTAATTGATCGTTCAAATTCACAACTTTAATAAGCGAATATTTTTCGAATTTTTTTATAAATTAATTAGTTTTAAAAATATTGTTGTTAAAGTGCACTCATGTTATTCATTTTCAATATTTTGCTACTGCGATATGTAGCATCATCAGGAATATAATGTATTTAATTTAATTTTGTTTTTTTTTCCAATTTAATTTTAATTTATTAAAACAATTAGTATCCTGATGTTACTGCATCACAAAGTAGAGGGATTTTGAAAATAAACACTTAGAAATTCTAACCAAAATGTCACTCTTTAAGATGGATTGGTGGTTATTTAAAAATTAATTTAAAAATATGAAATAAATTAATAAAATTCTTATTATTATTGTAATTCTTCTTACAAGCAATAAACTGTAGCTCTACAATTTACATATACATATACAAGTGTAAAAAAGTTAAATTTTTATGACTTTTTAAGTATGTACATACCTCTTCTGGGTTGGGAAGACCTGTTGGTAAAGTGGGAAAAGTTGGTTCACTTGGCACTGTCATTGTCGGCCATGGAAATTCTGTTGATGGAGTGGATTGTGTTGGACTAGCTGTACTAACTGTCGAAGAGTCTGTTACTGTAGTTGTTATTGTTGTTGTAGATTCTGTTGTTGGGTTCGGAGGACTTTCGGTTGTTGACGAAGTCGTTATAGGAGAAGTGGCAATTGTTGTTGGGGTGGTCAAAGTCGAAATAGTATCTAATTTATCTATGGCATCTTGTAATTCATCCTCCAAATTACTTTTCTGTACGGCCAACACAATTGTTGATATACAAAACGCTGTAGTGGCCAAAGCGAGTAAAATCGCTATATTTTTAGCTGTCAGCACTGAAAAATCGGATTTAAATTTTCGCCCTTATACATGATATTTTCATTTACTTACACGCCATCATTTCGTTGTTTTCAAAATTAAAAATTTTTTTTTACTTAAACTTCGAATAAGGCTTTGTTTGTTTGGTCTTGCATTTGCTATTGTGTATTACCGTTTCAAAAATTATCCACCAACTGTAAGTGAATTAATAATGTCACTTGATTAAAAATTAAACTTGATTTGTTTTCTGCATATCATAGTAATTTTTTCTATTTTATCATATGTTAAGTCGGCGCATGGCGTACGATATAGAAATAAAATTTACGACTATTTATTGAACAACTTGATATTATCGCACTTTATCTTTCGGACTTGTTCAAATCATCGATCACCTATTCTTTTATTATTTTTTGGTCTCAGATTAGAAAACTGCTTAGGACATTATTAGACCATTTAAAATAAGAATTATTTCAGTTAATAAACAATAAACTATTATTAACGGATTATATAGTAATAAATAAAAAATAAAATAAATAAAATAAAAAGATAAAATTTAAAGGAAAATAATTTGTAAGAAGTTAAATTAACTAAACAATGGCTGTTATAACTCCGAATTTTTAACCGGTTTTTAGATAAAAATATTGAAACTGTAACTACATGGGACATACAAGTTCTTTTTCTATATGATCAATTTGATAATAATAACTGTTTCTGGATCTGGATTCACATTGTTTGTCCTGGAAATTATTTTAGATTTTATTTATTGACATGATTTATGAACATTTGCAAAAAAAACACTTCTTTGTTTCGTCTTCTCCTTTAAATCATAATTCTTAAAAGAAAGTTACCTTATATGTACTACTAAAATCACATGCCCTCTGCAGTCCATTGAATAAGTCAAAGTTCGTTTAAATCCTTTGCGACTTTATTATTGTATTAATATTTTGAAAAACCTAATAATTTTATTTTTATTTATTATCTGCTTTTAATATGCTTAAAATAATTTATTTAAAAAAAAGTTTTCAAATAAAATTTTGGTGACAATTTTTCCGCGGATAGTTTACAGTAAGTAATTAAACTAAAAAAACCACTCCAATGGCTAATTACTTATGTTTTGTTTATTTATCGATACCAGTTATACATTATAACAAATATTTATGTATGTTGAACTGTAGTTGTATGTACTCATAAATAAAAGTTTCATAAGCATATAGACAAAATATTAGAATGATTGAGACTTCATATATGCAATTTTGTTATTGTATTTATTTTTGTTAGTATTAGCTAAGCATTGTATCAGTTTCTTGAATGATTCTGTATCCAACAGATAGCTGAAAGACGTTGTGAACAATGTCAGGAGATTTATAATGGTGGGCTCATTTGTGACTGCATTTGTCACTCCATGTACCATGACAGCACCAGATCATAATATCAACTAAAAAATAATTACAATTTACCGAAAATATTTTGGATTCCCAAATTCGATAGTTGTTTCAACTAGAAATGAGTTTGCAATCAAAACTATCTGGTTGCTCTATGAATGAAATTAAGGAGTTGTTGAACGTTGCTGACAACAGCTTATAAAATTTACCAAGAAAACTATTCCTATTACTGGAATGGTACTCAAACTTCGATTTCAATCATCAGCTAAAATATGGGATTAACAATGCATAGACGCTGACACAAGTTAACTTTTTCAATTCCAATATCAATGGTATTGGGAAATATGGTATTCGTTGATACAGTGCGTTGAATACTGCAATTGAATTGTGTTTTATTACATCTGTCCAAACAATACAAAGATTTTGAAAACAATAAAGGTTTTTTGAAGATCTTAATAACTCCTAATATTTAAAACAAATTCATTTCGGTGACATACTTTCGCCAAGGAGAAATGTTTTCATATTTTTAGGATTTTAATTATGCTTTATTCATTAAAATTCAAACATAAGGCCACAAGAAATAAAGAAATTTATTTATATAAACTAAACTAAATTAAACTAATTATGATTGCTTTGTTAGCCATTTAGTGATTTCATCCAAATTGGTCTTCATCCAGTTAATATTATATTTAACAGTTTCTAAAGCCTGTTGGCGAGACGCTGTGCCAGCTCCTGCTTCTGGGTATTTCGCAAAGAATGACTCCATTTCTTCCAATTTAGTAACGGTAGCAAAACGAGCAGTAATGGCTGGTATCATACGACCCATGTAGCGTTCGTTTAAAGTGAACCGATCTACCAAATCTTCCCAGTGCTCACGAACAAATTCCCAAACAATAGGTTCGCCGACTGGATTACCAGCAATGTTTTGTATACAAGTAAAGTAATCTTGACGACGGACATAGTCCTCATCTTCAGCCAAGTCAATAAATCTGAAAACAAGTTGAATGAAATAAAAAAGAGAAAACAAGTTTAAAAATCATTTCAAAGATACCTCCTTAACAGCCATGGCACTTTAACACCAGCTAAGCCATACATGAGTTTAAGTTTTTCACTTGCATCCTGTTCTGCAGCAAACAATTCCCACAATTGTTCCCATTCGTTTTGTTTACCTGCGTGTTGCATACCATAGTAGTAGACAATTTCACGTAAATCTGGATCAGGCCTATTATTATTAGGATTGGATAAGAAGTTAGTAAAGCGGGAGGCGGCTTCTTTAAGACAATCGGGCACTCCCAATGAGCAAGCGGCAGTTAGAATGCTTACTCGTAAACGACTAAGAGAACAAAAGCATTATTTTAACGAAATTGTGATAATTTCAACAAAAAATTGACTCACTTCTTCAAATGGTTACTTTCATCAACATTCCATGTCACTTGTTGGTAGACTTTGCTTACAAGTCCACGAGCATATTGCAAATAATCCATGTATGAGTCGGTAAATATGAGATTACCCTGCAGAGCTTGTAATTTTGAAGCAGCCACACTCCAAGGCACAAAATCATTTTCTTTACTCAAATAAGTTGTCATATCGAGAGCAACTTCATAGCTAACTTGATTGGCATCGGCTAAAGAAAAAACATCGTTTAGTAAATGGGCACGATCGGCAATTTCAAATTTGGCTGGTGTCGCCACAAGATCTCTAATAATTTCATGCCACATTTCCACCTCGTAATTGACCCGATAGTATCCTACTTGATGGCTGTTAAACTTCAGCCATTTAGTTTCGATAGGTGCTGAAACAGAAATTGATTTCTTGTCAAAATCAAACCAAGTGCGACGAACTTGAGAGTCGTGATCGTAAATGTAAGTTAACGGTATGGTCCAAGTGTAACTGTAAATAGTTAAAAAAAAGTTAAACAGAATTTTTTTTTTATAATATTAAAACTAATTTTTTTTTCGTACTTGAATTCGGAATCATCGTAAACGTTGTTATAGTCCTCGATGTTGGAAAAGAAACGTTTTTGAGTCAACTCGAACGTTGTAGCCGATGAACGTTTAACATTGACTACGGGCAAGCCCATTTGTTCTGTCCAAGTGCGCATCATTAATCTACAGTATTTAAAGAATAAACATTTATAGTTTAAAACACATTATAAGCGAAATATTACATACTCAACATCAAAATCTAAGCCGGTATTTTTTACTTCAGTAATAAAATCGCCAGTGACAGCATTGTCAAATTTAAATTTAATCAAATAATTTGTAACAGCCTGTTCGAACTTATCGGTGCCAACAATATCTTCCAACATGCGAATAATAGAGGCACCCTTTTCGTAACTAATCGTATCGAAAATTTCAGTAATTTGGTCAGGATTTTCGACAGTTTGGACAATTGGATGAGAGGCTACTGATGAATCGTACTTCATAACACCATGCAAAGCATTGACTAAGAACTGATCAGGCTACAAAACAGAATAAATAGATTTGAAATGTTTATTGAAAAATTTGAATTCTTCCTACCAATCCCCAATCGTTGTACACTTTGTTGATTGCTTTGTATTCCATAAAACGTGCGAAACCTTCATTTAGCCACAAGTCATTCCACCAAGTCATCGTTACCAAATTACCGAACCACATGTGAGCCAATTCGTGGGCAATAACAGCAGCAGTCCGCTGTTTATTCCATGTTGAACTAAAGCTACGATCATACAATAGAGCAGTCTCACGATATGTCAAGAGACCCCAGTGTTCCATGGCATTAGAAACAAAATCAGGTATGGCAGCCATATCTAAACTCAAATATGAAAATAGTATGTTGTAAATATGTTTCAACTGAATATGTATATCCTAAATTACGTATGTACCTAATTTGGGCAGGGGATATTCAACTTTGAAATTGTCAATGTAATATTTGGTAACCTCTAATGCTGTTTTCAGAGCAAAATCAGTCTTATCCAGCTGGTGTTTAGTAGCAAAAATGCGCAAATCGAAATTCTCACCATGAGAAGTTTCAACTTTTTCGCTTTTATAAGCAAAATCAGAAACAATGAAACAAGTCAAGTATGTGCTCATAGGTACACTCTCTTCAAAGTGAACTTCAGTGTACTCGCCCAATGACATAGAATCCTGATCAAGTAACGAAAATATTAATCATAAATATTCATTCACAACGATGACAATTCATAAAATATTTATCAGATCTTACCTTTTCATTCATGTTTGATAGAGCGTGGTAACCATCGCCTGATGGTCGGACTAAAGTGACTTCAAATTGTGCTTTTAAATGAGGTTCATCAAAGCATGGAAACGCTTGACGAGCATATGTGGGCTGAAATTTCGATGTGGCAATTTTCCTTATAAGAATACAAAGAACGAAAATCAATTAACAAAAGCATAGCAACAAAAACAACTCAATTCAAATTCTCTCTCTCACTCACACATTCAAATCATAATACATATTGCTTTACTTATAAAAGCGTGCAGTTTTGACAAAGTTTTTCCATTTTATTTGTTTAATTCTAACGGTACCTTTTCTTACTTATTATATATTATTTATTTTATTTTATTTTATTTATTATTATTTCATAGCCTCTCATATAAAATTGTGTAAAACGATTTAATTTTTCTTTTAAATTTGTTTGAAATTTGCCTCTCTCTCTCTCACTCTGCTCATCTATGTTTGTTTGTTTGTTTTGTATGTGTTTTTTGTTATTTGGTAATTAATACTTGAAACCCCTAACGTACTTTTAGGCATAAATTTAATGCA
>QOCX01000033.1:0-47650 GCA_005959815.1 Sarcophaga bullata | reverse complement strand
CTTATTTATTTTTATCGAAAAAAGTACAAATATTTAATCCGTAATTTTTTTATTTATTTTTTTTTTTATTTATTTTTTATTTAATTGTAAAATTTAAAAAAAAAAATTCAAAAATTTTCGAAATTTTCTATGCTGGATGCAGCATTTTTTACTGTATGCAGCACAAAATTTTGCTGGATGTAAATTTTACATTTTCTGGTTTAAGGCTAAAGTACGTAAAGGGTTAATAATTATTAATTACCATTTGAGCAAAAAACACATACATTTTTACCAGTAAAACAAAAAAAAAACAGATTAATTTTTTTTAATAATAAAAACAAAAAAACAACTCACTTTTGCTCTAAATTTATGCCTAAAATTATGCGCCACGCACAAAATTTTGCTGCATGTAAATTTTGAATTTTTTGGTTTAAGCCTAAAAGTACGTTTTAACGTCTCTATAAACACTTTTAAACTTTCATGCAATCAGGAATTTAAAGTTAAATCAACCTGACTGACGTTTGTTACATACAAAAAACAACAATATTATATTCACCTCTTTTCGTTTTGTGGCGTCACATATGTGCTGCTATATAAGCCAACAATCTTATTCAACATTTGCCCTTCGAAAATAATACCTAAAGTAACTTTCGTATTTTGTCGTAGTGGAGTTTTCATATTAATGACGAGAAACTCTCGTTCCGTATCCAGACTGTAGCTGTCCACATCATAACCGGACTCCAATGTATAAACACTGGTAATTTGTAATTTATTTGAATGTAAAATAATTTGACTCGTCTCTTCCACAACGTCTATTAATATCTTCTCTTGTCCGGTAAAGTTCCCAGTATCGATATCTGGGTGCAAATACAAATTATACGAGATGGGTTTTAAGGCACTGGGCAAACGATAGTTTATCTAAAAATATAACAGAATATTCATATATGTAGTAAGTATATATGTATATATGTACATAAAGTATTAAAAATACATTCTATACAGTATGTATATAAAATCAAAGCAAAAATAAGTTGAATTGAATAGCGGAATGGATATTGTTACCTGATAAAAAGTTATATCGATTTATTTCTAAGTACACAGTAATAAATTATTTAATATTGGAAATTTTAATTATCTCTTCTTTATGGATCGTCCATATATAAAAGAAAAATTCATTCTCAGTTGCAAAAAAGTCTTAAATAGAAGAAGATAGAGTAAAAAGAATTTTTATTTTTTTGTCTATTGTTACATTACATTTTTGTATTCATTGTATTCATTTGCCTCCATATCACTAATATGCCTTTAATTCCTATATTCCCTTCTATTCCATCTCTCTGCCTCTTTTTGCCAATCAACCGAGTACATATTATGCAGATCTTTTGTAGCTTATCTACATAATGTAACCGTGACACCGTATTCTTTGTGATTTCGGTATATATTTACAATAGTGCAACATTTCTTGCGTCTTATGACAACCTTATCTCTTCGAATGTTTTAAGTATCCGGAGTATTATAATCCATTTGCAATCGAGGGTGTCTTGCTAAAGGGGTGATTCCATTCTATTCTATAAGTTTCTTATTTTATTTGCTTCAAATTTAGAAGAAAGAAATTCATTAATTTGTAGTAAAAATGTGATTTGATTACTACAAAATACGTTGAAAGATAAGATTTCTTAAGTGAAACTGTTAGTTCAACCAAACGAAAAACTCGACATATTTACATTTTGTTTTTTTTTTTTTTTGCAATAAAAATAAGAAATTGAAAATGGAATTTTTGAAGTAGCCTCACAGCATTAGTAATTCACTTGAAGTTCAAGAGATTTCTTACTAAACCCTATACGAGTCCTGAGTTCTGATTCTGACTAATTTGTGTTTAACAGTAACAGAACTTTATTATAAAATAACTTTGATTTTTATTGCTTTCATACTGTAAGATGATTTTTATTTTCATTTTCTGTTTCAATTTTTCCTTAAAATGATTCCCTTGAATAGCGCAAACACTCAGTAATATACAGAATATTCAATGTTACAAAAATATTTTTCAAATAACAATTAATAACAATAATATGTGTACATAAATATGATGGAGTAACGTATTTTAAATTCAATTTACCTTTTCATCTGCCAAAGATCGTCTATGTCGAGGACTAATTTCACCTTGTAAGTGCGTTTCCATATAATCCAACTTATTTTTGGCATCTTCTACAGTGGCGCTTAATTGGGAATGTTGAATGCCCAGAACTACTGTAGAGACCCCAAAAGCCACAACGGCCCAATACAAAGCAATTTTCAATAACTTTGGCTGGCGCAACATGTTGCAACCAACGTCTTTTTCTTTTTATTAATTCTAAAACAACGTACGGTCTTCTTGAAATACCGTAGAAAACTATTAAAATTCATCAAAGAAATTAACAAGTTGGATATGAAATAAGTAAATTAAACACGAATAAAGCAAGTAACTATCAGTTGATAATCAAAGTAAAAACGAAGATTATTTAATTCTCGATCGTGTTTAATAATCATATCGTTTTTATCAGCTATCAATGGGCACTATAAATATTTTTGGTTGTATAACTTTAACTGTTATAATCATAATAGTCGCAATGATTGGCATTAAGTGGAGATAGCCAAGTAAATGCGAATATCTTATCGTCCGCAATAAATGAGATTATAAATAGTTAGTACCCGTCGCTTTCAAATCTTTATGAATGTTAACAATCATTTATCAATCAATCAAACAAATTATATTCCCCTTTTATTAATTCATTACTGACTGATTCGAGCTGAATTCAAAATTTTATTTCTTATCCTAGAGTTTTTATAGGATGTATACATAAATATAGACTTTAAATGAGTGCCTATATTGTATATCAAATAACTGAAAATTAGTCTATTTTCCCAACTGACTTCTACTAATTACTTAATCGATCAGTGTGATCCGCTGATGAACTTCCAAGAATTGTAGACTGCATCAATAAAATGAAACTAATTTCTACATTTTATTTTGTTTTTCTTTTATTTATTTATTTATTTTGTTTTTTTTAATTAGTGGAAATTGCTATGAAAAGTTTTTGTTTCAAATTAATTTAAATAAACATAAAATAATCGCCCTACTTTTGTAGCCAGTCGCGTACATCTGCAAGATTATTTTCCAACCAGGCAATGTTGTTCTTAACATTTTCTAAGGCTCTAACACGTGCTGCAGTACCCGCACCAGCATTAGGATATTTGGCAAAGAAATATTGCATTTCTTCCAATTTGGTTTGCGTTGAGAATCGAGATGTTATCGAAGGAATCATATTGCCCATATAACGTTCGTTAATGCCAAAACGTTTGACTAATAGCGGCCAATGTTCGCGAACATAATCCCAAACAATTGGTTCTCCAATAGGGTTGGCGGCAATATTTTGTAAGCAAGAGAAATAATCTTGGCCACGTACGTTCTCCTCAAACCAGGCCAGATCAACGTATCTAAAAGTAAGGCAACACCGATAAATCGATCGAATACAATTTTTTGTTTCTTTTAATATCTTTCTCTGAACACACATACCTGCTCAATATCCAGGGTTCTTGAATGGCTGATAGGCCATACATTAGTTTAACTTTTTCGCTAGCATCAGTTTCGGCTACAAATAGATCCCACATCTTATTCCATAATTCCTCATTTCCCAAAGCAAACATGCCATAATAGTAAACAGTTTCACGAATATCGGGATGAGGACGTACCGTAGGATTTTCCAACCATTTCGTGAATTCTTTAGAAGCTTCAGTCAAACATGCTGGTAAACCCAAAGAACATGCGGTGTTCAATATAGTCACACGCAAACGACTGTAATAACGGTAAAAATAAATAATTAATAAAATTGCCTTTTTGAATACGTAAAACGTAAGTTGAGTACTTTTTGAGATGGTCAGCACCAACAGTCCAGCCGACATTCTCATAAATTTTCTCTACTAGACCTCTGGCATAGACATTGTAGTCTACGAAAGCATCGGTAAACATAAGAGTACGTTTAAGCGAGGTCAACTTTGAGGCAGCCACACTCCAAGGCACATATTGATCTTCTTTACTTAAATATTTCATCATATCCAAAGATAAGTAATATGGCAACTGAGTAGAATCAGCCAAAGCAAAAGCATCGTTCAAAAGAGAGGCCCTATCGCCCACGGAAAACACCTGCAATGACAAAACCATTCTCTCAATTGATTTCATTCTGACTTAATGGAATTAATAATTTACGTTTGGATTTTCTACTAGTTTCTTGGCTAAATTCTCCCACATAGTCGTGGGATAATTGACTCGGTAATAACCAACTTGATTATAATTGAATTTAATCCATTCCACAGCACGCGGCAAAGTAACGATAACTACAATTATGCAAATTAAACGTCATCTCATTAGGAAATCATTAATCGAATGTGCGCATCCATGTGACTTGACTTACTTTCTTTATTGTCGAAATAAAACCAGGTACGTTGTACTTCATTTAAGGCACTAGTTTTATACGTAATTGGTATGGACCAGGTGTAGCTAATAAAAAATAAAAAACGTTAAACGATTCATTAATTGGAATCTTTGAAATGTTGCGACAAAAGTCGTAAAGAGACGTACTTAAATGGAGAATCATTGTAAACACCTTCATAGTCAACTGGGTTGGAGAAGAAACGTTTTTGTGTAAGTCTATACTGAGTGTCAGAAATCTGTTCAACCTCCACCACCGGCAAACCCATTTGTTCGGTCCAAGTGCGCATAATACTTTTGACATCAATGCCCAAATTGAGTTCATCAAGGACCTTTAGAAAATCATCAGTGACAGCATTTCCAAACTTGAACAATTCCAAGTAATTGGTAACTCCTTTTTGGAAATTATCAGGACCCAAGAAGTCTTCCAACATCCTGATAATTGAGGAACCCTTGGAGTAGGTTATTGTGTCAAAGATTTCTGTAATTTGATCGGGATTTTCAACTGTTTGAACAATAGGATGGGCACCCAAAGTAGCGTCTAGACTCAATACACCATGTAGAGTTGATATAATGAATTGATCTTGCATTTTCCAGTCTGGGAATTTGGCGTCAATGCCTTTGTTTTCGATATAACTAGCAAAGCCCTCGCTTAGCCACAAATCGTTCCACCAATTCATGGTGACTAAATTTCCGAACCACATGTGAGCAAATTCATGAGCAATAACACCAGCTATCCTTTGAGTATTTGCTGTGGAACTCACAGCTTCATCGAACAGTAACGCTGTTTCACGATATGTTACCAAGCCCCAGTGTTCCATTGCGCCAGACACAAAATCTGGTATGGCAGCCATATCTGGAATTAAAATTTAAAAATTTCCGTTTTTTTCAAGTCTTTCAAACTTACCTAGTTTTGGCAATGGATAAGGAATTTTAAAATATTGAATATAATATTCAATGATCGCTTTTCCTACGCTCAATGCGAAATCTACTTTATTTATTTGTTCTGGTGTGGCAAATACGCGCAATGTGAATTCCTCGCCGATGCCTTTGGTGTCGACTTGTACCGCCTTATAGGCAAAATCAGATACAATGAAACAACTCAAATAGGTACTCATTGGCACACTTTGACTGAAATAGGCCTCATTGTAATCACCCTGTTTTCTAATGTCCTAAGTATTACAAAAAGAGAAATGAAAGGATTAAATTGTGGTTATTTTGTATTTTTAATGCTTAAGGATCTTTCGCTCTCACTTGAATATCCATATTGGATAAAGCATGGTAATCACCAGTATTGGGATAAACTAAAGTAACTGTAAATGTCGCCTTCAAGGCAGGCTCATCAAAACATGGGAAGGCCTGACGACCAAATGTAGGTTCAAATTTTGATGACGCTATCCATCTGAGAATTAAAATAAAATGCTCATCTATTTTACTTTTTCTTGTTCGTTATGATAAAAAAAACGAAACGAAACTTACTTAATGGAATTATCTGGCTTCAGATATGATGATGAATACAAGCCAATAATTTTATTTTTCATACTGCCTTCGAAAATGATGCCCAAATAAAATACTCGGGGTGCTTTGATTTCTTCGTTTAGTTCAATTACTAAAAATTCGCGTACTGGATCCAAATAGAACGTTTTTACTGAACTTCCCGAATTTTCCAAATAAACATTCTTAATAGTCATGTACAGAGAATGAAGAACGATTCTGTCAGTATTCTGTGTACAATTAATTGCAATCTTCTCTTGACCTGAAAAATTTCCAGTTGCAACATCCGGGTGCAAGTACAAGTCATAATTTATCGGATGCATTGTAGTGGGTAAACGATAGTTAATCTGGCAAAATAACGCAAAACAAATTGAGTTTGAAATAAAAATTTCGATAATTTCGATAATTTCAATGTTTATTTTGCTGATCTTACCTTTTCCTCTGGTTCTGGCGTAATAGTTGGTATAACTTCAGTGGATGTCGATGATTCCGTTGATGATGGCATTGTTGAAGGCGACGTTGGTGTGGGAGTGACAGGTGTCGTCGTCGTCGTTGTTGTTGTAGTAGTAGTCGTGGTTTTAAGAGCTTGCTCAAGTAATTCTAATTTATCTTTGGTTTCTTTTAATTCATCCTGAAGGCTAGATTTTTGCACAGCCAAGACTATTGTCGATACAGTAAAAGCTGTTAGGGCCAAACCCAAAAATATCGTTACCAATTTTGCCGTTATAATCATGGTGCTTTAACTGAAATCGAAAATTCCTTTTTTATCTATCGCTAACAAAAAAAAAAACTATTTTTTCTTTAAATAAAAACTTCTTTGAGTACTTACCGTCGTAGTCCCGAATGGGAAACCGTAACTGTCGGTGTATAAACTACAACTAAATTGTTAAAGTGCCATTGCTATCCCTAATTAACTTGGCTATAAAGTTTATCTCTAGTTTAAGATTAAAAATCTTATCAACATGACGAATTGTAGCACATAAATCTTTGATTAGAACGTGCCAATATTAAAATAAAATACGAATATTTTAATAATCATTGTATTGTACAAATAACCACAATTATAATGTCGTACGAACGAATTTTATTTGTATCGATTTTAGTCTCAGATCAGCTAGCTTCAGTCGCTTCGTTCAGTTTGTTTTTAATGTCATTACTTTGGGAATTTAAAAAGTTATACAATTTTCCAAAAATAAAATGGAAAACATATCAGAAACTCCGATTTCGGAAAAAGAAAATGTGTGCTGATGATTTTCAGTTAATGGATTTTCTACCTGGTTTTTCCCTTGGAAAATATTTGAAAAATCCAGAGCATACATATTATGTTGATGGTTAATTAACCACAATACTAGAGTCCAAGTATTTTCACTACATTAAAACCCAAACAAAAAAGCCAATTGATTTCAGTTGCGAACGATAAAGCATTGGATCCCACATAAACTGCCATACTTCTTTTATATTTTTGATAACGTTTCTCTGATATTCATAATAAAACAATAATTGCAAATTCAATTAATAAATAATATAATTTTTTTTAAACTATAAAAAAGAAGTACAATATGAAATACGTAACATAGTAAACTTGTGAACAATTTTTCCGTTTGACAATGACAAGAATTTCCATTAGAAAACCCAAATAATCAATGAAATGTGTGTAAAGTTTTATTTCGAGGATTTATCCAGACGTTTTTAATGTTTGGGAAATTATTTTAATTGGTTACCTAAAAATTACCTACTCTGTGGGTTTCTTTTAGAGCATCATGGGACTTTCTAACGAAGCTAAAATAAAATTTCCATTTTGTAATTCCCATAATGAGCAAACGAAAACTTGATAATAAGAATGGAAGGATTCTTAATATTTTTTTTTTTTTGTTTGTTTTTGGTTTGTTTCAAAACTACCTGGACTTTATAAAAAGCAATGTTTACCGTTTTGGTTGTCAGTACTCGTCACTCACTACTCTGTGCGTTAACGTTGAACAAAACAAAAAGCATTTAATCGAAATGAGTTTTTTTCTAATGATATCATTCATTCTATTTTACTGTTTGCGTGCGGTTAGTAGCCAAAAGCCACAGCCGGATCCGTTAAACTATTATGTTACTCAAGGTACATATAATTCCCAAGTGTATGCGAAACTTCAAGCACCGTTTTCTATGGAAAATGTTTTGGGCAGCAGTTTAGAAATGGCCATGGAAACTTGTCGAAATAGCTTTAAGTGGGAACGTTGGAACTGCCCCAATTCAGATTTTATTCTAAGACGCGCCTCACAGTCATTGTTTTTAGATCCTGAAGACTCATTTGTCAATGCTATCACGACGGCTGCCGTCTTTTACACAATTACAAAAATTTGTTCCAGTGGTACTATAGCGGAATGTGATACTTGCTACGATAATCCCTACAACTTCCAATGTTCGGACGATCCAAAGGCTGCGGAACAATTGCTTAAGAAACATATTCGTGTAGAATTTACCGATGATTTTTTTGGTAAAATTTCAAAACATAACTACCAAGCCATCATAAATTTGTTTGAGAAATCGTTGGTTAAACAATGTGGCTGTGGAATTATGGGATCCAATGGTTTGTGCTCTAAAGAAAATTGCCTCCAAGTACTAAAGCCTTTTGAAGACATTGCTGCCGATATTCGCCAAATGTACGAAGAAAGCCTACAACTAAACAACACTCCGCATAACTCACGCATTATGTGGGAAAATATTCCACTCGATGCTTTAGTGTACATAAAAGAGTCTCCCAATTACTGTGAACCCGATGCAGTGCCCCACTGGAATGGTATGCATGGACGTCAATGTTCTACAGTTGCCAATGGAAATAATCTTACCAAAGAAGAACGTTCACGTTGTCATTATCTCTGCCAAGAATGCGGATACACAATTCAATCGAGGAATATTGTCACTGAAAATCACTGCAATTGCAAACTCACCTGGGATTTCCGATTTCACTGTGAAATGTGTGTAACAGTTCAAAAGCAATATTACTGTTATTAAAAAGCCCCATTATTGGACCATCCAATATTTAATATTTAAATAGAAAATATTTTTTATTACAAACATACATATATGTAAGTGTGATATATTGAATTATTCTTTATAAATAAGTGTTATTAGTTTTTAAGCAAATAAAAGAGTACGCCAATAAAAGTTATGGTTTTGTGTTTGCCATTGATTGTTAGTTATCGATTATTAGTTATAATTTACTTATTGCTACTGAAATATTGTAGAATTGAAATGGCCTTTATCTACAAGAAATTTTAGAAAATTTTTTGTTATTAACTTCGCAAATACTAAATTCTAACACCATACAACAATACAAAAATATGTTACAATAAAACAACGAGAGTACGAATCGATTTTTTTATTTATTTTTTTTTTTTTGGTATTTTATTAAATTTTCTTCAGCTCTCTTAATATCAATTAATCCAAGCCGCAGGCTTTCCCTCTACCCGATATCCGTTATAGGCCATGTTAGAGGCGGCTGCAGCCAACTCAGACCTACGACTGGGCTCTCCTGCCCAATAAGAAGGTGCCACTTCGTACGTTTGCATCTGCTTATTACTGTTCCTGAAAGCCGATATAATTAAGAGGAATATTGCTAACTTTCCCACCAGCATCGATTTCATCAATAATAACTTTAGTTTGGTTACCAGAAACGGTACTATGGCAGACTGTATTAGAAATGGCAAAATAAAAAGCGGTAATATGCGTGTAACCATTTCATATTTTTTGCCTCGTCCTACAAATAACATTAAAGAAATGAAAATATGTCTTCAAATAACACATATCCACCCGACCCATTACCTTCATCAGTGTTGTCATTCAACCAACGTCCCGTTACCAGTTCTCTTAAACTCTCTGAGTCTAGGTTGACCTTTATAATGCTATTGGCCATATCGAGACTCATATTCAGTGCTGGACCCACATTATAAAGTTGATTTTCGGTATCAGTTTTTGTAGCATTCTGTTTGGTTCCAGTAGTCGTTGCATTTTTTCGTTTTCGAATTGGTTTTGATGGTTGCTTTTCAGGTGGAAAAGCTGTTGTTAAAATTATTGTTTCTGTTGGTGATGCTTCAGTAATAGTTAGATACTCTGTAACCACTCCATCGTCATCGTTATCGTGATCGATTTTGCTCTCGTTTTCGAAAATATTTTGCGGCTGCAATTGTTGTTTGTTTTTCATATTCTCCCTTAAACTTTGTTTATATTCCGTCAAGGTCTTATTCCCCAAGTAAGTGCTTTTATAATTTTTGTAAATGCCCAAAAAGATGCTTCTCAATGGCTTCGATTGATTTTCAAAATTGGCACTATTTTTCACAGAGTCTGCTATACTTCGACCATCGCCTTTATTATCGTTATGCTCTTTCAATTTTTCCAAAGGCACATCCGCAGTATCATGTTCCACTTCTGATTGAGGTTTGTCTATTTGGAACACCTCTTCCTCTTCGCTGAAACTCCGATTTGTTGTAATTAGAAGAACATAAAATAAAAACAAGCTTTTAACGAATTTCTTCATCTTATAAACATTCTAAGATTTCTTCAACGAATTACGTGTGAAACTATTTTCGGTTATTTCTTTTTTTTAACAGTTTATTCACTGGAAATTAAACAATCTCAGAGATCCTCTTGGTAAATGCGACCAAACACTCGAATGAACACTATGAAAATGTCTCCGTATTCATTTCAGCCACAGATTTTATTAACTTGGTCAGTTGGCAGCATCTAGATGCTACCTCAATCACATGAACGGTGTTCGTTGGAAGCTGTTGTCACACACTTACCCAGTTGCATTTATCTGGTTTTGTTTTGCTCTCTATATTTTCTTGTTTCATTTTGTGGCACAACCGCATGCTAGAGCCATAGATGTAGAAGCAATCAAGTTCTTGAATTTCCATTTAACCGCTTTGTTTGCTTCTTAGCCAGAGAAAGAGGTGCACACCAACATTTCTCCAAACGGTTGCACACGAAAAACTTTTTAAATGCAAAACTAATGGGTCGCTTATAACCATCAAATGAACTTCAGTAGTATTGTCAACTGGCAACCCATAACTTTAGTTGCCGGAATAAAAAATTTTTTTTTTGAGTAAAATTTTAAAATGCAGTTGCAAAATTTTATAAAATAATTCATTCTAAACCACTATAAATAAATCAAACACCAAAATTGTTTTGCTTTACTCCGTATGAAGAAAATATGCAAATACAATAATAATATTTTGTATAATTTTGATTTTACCTCGTTTGCATGTGAAATTTTTAACAAGATTTTGTCGAAAAAAAAATTATTTCGTGCACACACTGTATTATTTTTATTAGCTTGACTGCCTAAGCATGAGTAATGCGCTAGTACGAGTATAAGAATGCATTTCTGTTTTTGGTGTTCTTTTTGTGAACAGGAGTCAAATACGGACTTGGATGTGTAACTTTTGTTCCAATTAAATAAACGAGTGTTTGTTTTTTTAGTTCAGTCCAGTTTTTTCTATTCGATATACAATATGATACCATTTTCTTCTTCTTCTTTATTTTATTTTATTATTTCTTTTTATGTTTGTTGTCTCCTATATTTCTAATCTGGTTAATCATCGGTTAATTTCTTTTAATTTTTCATAAAATGATAATTTACGCACTTCATATTCAATTATTCAAGTATTTTTTATGCTTTCAATGCTCTGTGATAGAAGAAACATTTATTTTTTTCATTGATTATAGAAACAATGCCATCATAAAAGCCTCTTTATTTGTCATAATTAAACCAATTTTTCTCTGAAGCTTATATTTGAGAACTCAAAAATATCAGACGCTCATTTAAAAATGGCATCTAATATCATCCGAGAGTATCCAACGTTTATTTAAGATTTAAGAAACTAATTTAGTTCTAATTTAAAATAATATGTTCTGAATGTTATCCATAATCAAATTTAATATCTGTTTGGACAGATGCGAACAATATGCAAACAATATGTGTACGATATGCAAACACATTCAAGTGCAGCTAAAGTGTACGAATAAATATTTGAAAATTTTCATTTTTTGCCTTTAGTGGGTTCTAAAGTAAAAGTGAAAGTTTTCAATCAGATTGTGAATTACAAGTGACCCTTTTTTGTTTTTTTTTTTTTGTTTTTTTGTTTTCGTTGATTCAATGTCCATAGATGATTATATTAAGTTATTAAAAAGAAAAATTAATTAATAAGACATGAATATTAAACGAAAGTGATTTAACGTACTTTATTTTGAAATTCAATTTGTGTGTGTATCGCAGGAGTCTCATAATGACGTCAGATATTAAACGCCCTTTTTAAGTTTTACATATTTGGCGGCATTCAAATTTGAACACGTACAAAATAAACTGTATTTAATTTACGTTTTGTAAAGTATTAAAATATTAAAAAAAAATACACATTCTACCTCATTTGTATTTCATTTGAACATACATCCAAATGTACGTACATACATATATTGTACATTGTATTTATATGTACATATGGATGTATATCATCGCTTTATAATCGAATTAAAATTAATACTAAGCAATATGAAAGCATTTGCGCCCTCCACAACCATAGAAATGTTTTCATTTTGAACATAATATTGCAATTTTGTAAAGTTTTACACAAACTTGCTGGAATCAGTCTCATTGTGTCATTGTGTAACATATGACCGCGATTTAATTAAAATCGTACTCTCTCACCATTTTTTATTTTTCATCACCAGTCATTATACTTTTCAAAAGTATGTTAATTTTTTAGGATTGTGGTCGTTTTCTTGTAGTATAATGCATCCATAGGACTTGCCTTCATATGAAGTTTTTGTGCAGCACGTCTGACCAATTGAGACTGCAACCTAGAATATAATATTTTATTATATTTAAAAAATGTAATCTCCATCAGAAAAATTAATTGGATCATCATTTATTTCATGACATCTATTGAACATTAATTAGACTTTTCTGAAAATAATCTCGTTCCTGCGAGATGTCTTGCATTTAAATGGAAAGGAAAAGCTTTATTTGATAATAATCATTCGAAAGTGTTCAGTATGTTTACCTTATCTTCGTATTTAAGACAATTAGTGTCACTTATAATACTGTAATAAAATATGTGCCAAAACAAAACCTTATGATCATGGATCATATGTAGGGTTCGTGTACCTTAATACAAAATCAAAAACACCCATAAACCAAGATGTAGTTTTGAGTTTAGGCATCGAACTACAGTATCTGAATGGTTATTTTTCACATCTGTTATATGTACGTCTAGAATTCATTACGCACGTGCCCAAAACTATCATGTGTTATAATATTATTGATAAATCGTTATATTGTAGCATTATGTTTATCGATTTTTTTTTATTTAATCAAATGTTTGTTTGTTTTTTTTTTCAATATTATCTTTGCTTTTAATAATTAATTTTTTTTTATTTTTATTTTTAATAAAATTTATTATTAAACTGCAAATGAAAATCTAATCCTAAGTAGAGTTATAATCGTTTGTAAAACTAAAACCGTATATTTATGAACATTTTCAGAATAAAGACTATCGCTAGTAACATTTAACTTGTATACATTGTTCACTCAAGTGTCATCAATATTAAAATCAACAAATTTATAATAAAAATTTAAAAAATCTTATTTTTCTAACTTCATCTAGCGAGATTAATATACACTTATACACTGTCAGGCAAGCAATAGTACGCCATTTTAGTCTTTTGATTTTTACTGAAATTGAAATTGTCGAAACTCTTTTTGGCCTATTTTTAAAACTTTTAGAACACTTATCCAATATGCAATGAAGAGTATATATTTTACAATTGTTATACAATTCTCAACATCTGTATATACGTAAATTAGAATGCATGCATATGTAAATTTGCATGGCATTCTTTAAAAAAAGTACGTATTTATTGATACATACTATACGTATTCATGAATGTATGTATGTATATATAATATTTAAAGAAAATAACGAAATTATTATTAATCGAGTTAAGTTCGACCATTATTTAGACATCAATAAATGCGCTACTTACAATCGCTCCATGAACTTGGCCATTTTAGGCAAAACGTTTGTCCTCTTATGGTCAGTAAGTAAATTTCATTTACCGAAAAAAGATTCACCATTAGTTGTAAACATATTTCAATTTTAATTTATTTGGTTTAGTTTCATTCTGCATGTTAATAATATGACCAAACCAAATTCAATGAAACGCACATATTGAAAATATTCAATATTTTTGGTCAATCGATTTGCTTACTCGCTTAGCGAACAGCGAACAGAAGAAGAAGTCTAGGCTTTGTGGCTAATTTTGGTTAAAAATGAAAGAAGAAAATAGTGACTAAAGAAATGTGTAGAAATAAAGAAATTTTATAATTGAAATGTTAATGAATAAGCTGACTATATAAACAAAGACAAAAACAAAATCGTGCTATCGCTGGCCATTTGCATACTATTGCGAAGCGGGTGTTTCCGATTGTCGTCGAATTCAACAATAAAAACCATCGGCACTGTCAAAATTTCATTCATTTCATTGTCATCGTTTAACGATCAACAAAGTTTTTTTTTGAAACTTTTGCTGTTGTCTTCAGTTTTGTGGATTAATTACATTCGTTCCTTCTTCTACTCCCTCCAAAGGATTACTAAAAATGGCCACCCAACATAAAATTATCTGCTCAGTTGTTATCATGTGTGTCATGTTCAACGCAGTCCTCTGCCAACAGACCACCGACAGTGAAACTGCTGATGTTAGCGGTAAGTGTAATTTAAAGAAATATTCAAAAAAGTATCTCAATGCAACGATGATTTATTAATTTTTAGAATCTCGCACATTCGGTCATCACTTCTTAAAACGCATGAGTTTTGCCGTTGTGCCAGGAGCATTTGTTGTTGGTGTCATTACCACATTGTTGGCTGCTCTAACTGTTGTATCGATGAAGGGTTTGGGTGTTGGTGTCATCCTATTGGTCTTAGCTATCGGTCAAATGTTGTCTCGTGCCCTACCTCAAGTTCATGCTGCCGCCTACACAGCTGCTCCAGCACCTGTACCCGTAGTCTACTCGCACAGTCATACTCAACAGCCTGTCTGGCTAGAGAAGGAATGGTAAAAACTACACTCAATGACAGCGTAAGCTTTACTCGACATACCTCCCTCGTTTAGCACATCTTATCCGAAGTCAGACTGATGGTTCACAATGATAGGCTATTAGTTTGTATTTTGTAACTGTGCTTGAATTATTGTCATTCTACCAAAAACTAAGCTAAGTTAGTCAATTAGTTGTCATATACATACATATTTATTTATTTATTTATTTATTTATTTGTTTATTTATTTATTTATTGATTTAAACAAAACTGAAAATGAAATTTTACGATATAACAAACTACAAAAACCCCCAAAAAAAACAAAAGTTAATAATTCTTTAATAAATTTAATTTATTGAAAAAAATCTAAATTATAATAAGTTTCATTCTGTTGCTGTTTTTAGTTGTTGTTGTTGTTGTTGTTGTTGTTTAGTTTGAAAACATAAAAAATTTCACTTTTTATTGTGGGTCTACTTAAAATTCAGAACGGCACCTTTAAATAAAAGAAGCGTGTGGACATGCCGTGAACAGTAATGTCGTCTATCGTTAATTTCTTTACATTGTTGTCCGTTCGCTGATGATCGTTAAATACGCCAGCAATAGCTATATTGTTGCCGTTGTCCCGTCTTGTTCTCACTTTTTTAACCCAATTAAATGCAAGTTTTTTTTTTTGTTTTTTTTTTTATAATAAAAAATTTTCTTTCACCATTTTTGTTTTGTCCTGTTTTTATGGATTTTGAAATTTGTTATAAACATCGGTAAATACAATATTATTGAAACATTTTCCAATTAACTCGATGTTCATGTTCATATGGAGTCAATACTTGCTTTTTTTGTGGTAACATATTGGAAACGGCATTCATCTTAATCAATGAACCAGAATGAATGGCGAATGAAGAACACTGCAGTAATAACATACGTAAATTATTAGAAGAAGAATTCAAAAGTTGATCGCCAATTATTGTGATCACTTATCACCACTGAATAAAGTTAATGTCGTTTAACAATTAATTCAACTTTAGTGATGTTCTCTCATTAATGGAGACTAAATTTTAATTGATAAATTAATAAAATCATGAAAAATCAATATTTAAAACTAAAAAATTACTTTTGACGGTTCCTAATTTAAAAGCAAGTTCTAGTCATCTTTACTCGCATTTGTTAAATACAAATGGGACTCCTAAGTATTTTCTCCCCGATTTGACATATGTACACCCTTATCGTATAAACTAGCCTTTAAAGCATCATGCATTGCATTGATGAGGCCTTAAGTATTAATATTCTTAATTTTTTTTTTTATTGTTATTCTTATTATTTTCTGTGTTTAATAAACGTACAGTATCCCATTTATGTATTCTTCAATTATTTTTATTTACGTTTTAAAGAAAAAAGAGCCTCTTTTAAAATAAGTCCAATGGAATAGAAATAAAAATACATTATAATCAGGTATATTGTACATAGACGAGTAATAGTGAACTTGAAATTCAAACTGGATGGAAAAAAAATCCATAAGATTCTAACTCTCTTTACCAGAATTGTGGACGACTTTTGTTGGCTACAATTAGGTCACAATTACACACGTGCATGCATACATACATTCTGAATGCAACAAAAGTGTGTTGGTTTACTATCTACTTGCTTAGTTGCGTTCGTTAGAGCAATCAGATCACAAGGAAAACCAGCTGAAAGAAACAGGAAGACAACAGTTACGACTATGTTTGGTTGCAGCTCAACAAGAAAAAGCAACAATCTTTTAATTGATATTCCACATTAAACGATAGCGTTGTGATTGAAACAAAAGCTAGTAAAATAAAGAAAACAGCAACAACATCAACATTGGAAACTGTTGAGCATAAGAATGTTGCTTAAAAGTTGGTTAAATAGAGAAAAGAAACAGCATGTAGAAGCAAGAAACTTTCTTTTTCTTCTTTCGTCAAGAAAATGTGCGGACCCAATGACGATGCTTGATCAGTAGCAAACAGAACGTGCAACATACCAGTTGCAGAAAAATAAAATCGCTTTCAAAAACAGTAGTTTAAACAAAAACGAACGTATTTTCTATAAACTGCCAAATAAAACAGATATTTTGTTTGAGCTCTTTTAAAATAAATAGCTTAAGGAAAGTAGTGTGTAAACTTTTAAACAATGAAGCGTTTCAAGTTCCCTTGTCATGTGGAATTCGTTCTATTGGTGGCTATACTTATAACGCCTTCATATCAATTTGATCATCAACCCGAACAGCCTCGACAACAACCAAATGGCACAGACACAGTTCAAAGCGATCGCAGTAGCACCTCTAGCGTAGAATATCAAAACGAATTAACAAATTCAGCACTGTCTGCGGCGATGTCTGTGCCATACTTTCGGGCGTCAATTCCAATGCGCATTTATGAGTGCCTGTGTGAATTCAGCACTTTGCGCTGTACAAAGTTATACGTCTTGCAGAAAATGGAAGACCGCAAACAGTGGCCCAACACTGGCAATATCACCAAAGATTTTCTCAATCAGTTCTTTGGCGAAGACGAGCAAATGGGCAGTTTGGTTACTGATCGATTTAGAGAAATGTCAGACAAGGACTTAAACAAACGTTTAGTTTTATATTTTCAAAGATTTTTCAAAAATCGCGATATTAAATTGCGTTTTCTACCTGGTTTAATGGTGAAAATTGTGCCAAGCAAAGAGAATAAGCTAAAGTTTTCCCTCAAGAAAAGTATGAAAATGTGCACCAACTCGACAGACAATCAAATATTCTAACCTTTTTTTTTTGCATTTTAAGAGACGAAACGTCATGTGGGTGAACGAGGTCGTTCCAATAACGATGGCCTTAAAAGCATTCTCAAGGACAGTGGATTTGTCGACAGTAGTATAGAGGGTCAGGATAATGCGAGTTTTGATGAAGATGACATCAAGTCGAAAAAGAAGGACTCAAAAACTCGTAAAAAACACAAAAAGGATAAAACCGACTATAAGACCACCATGTTACAAATGGCTGTACCCGTTATGGTAAGCAGAAAGAATATCTTCTAAGCCAATTATTATTAAAGAACCTTTTATTTGTCTCTCTCACCAGATTATGCCAGCCATATTGATGGGAACCTTTCTACCCTTCATTCTGCCCGTACTTAAAATGGCAACAATAACCACAATGATAATGAATAATACAGCTTTTATGGCTGCTCTAATCTATGCAGCACGCACTCATGTCAATTCCCAAGATGAACAGCAAATAAATTATAGTTATGCACACAACGGTTACCATTAGAATCGAATCGAACAAAAAAAAAAAAAAACAAAACGATCTCTCCTCCTGTCTACAATTTATTATAATTTTAATGTTTCCGGTTTAGTTTTTCATTGTTGTAGTTTTGTTTTGTTTTATTTCGTTTTTCAGCGCTCTTAAATAAATAAAAATTAAAAACAAACTTAAAGGAAAGGAACATGTTTTAAATAAATAAATAAATTATTTCAAAATTAATTCAACAAATCTTGTTCTATTGCTGATTCTACGAAACCTTTTAAGCCTAAACATTCAAAAGAAATCTTATTCGATATTAAGAATGAAGAATTAATTTAAGAGTTTAAAACAAATTCGTATTGTCCAGTCAAAATATTTCTTTTAATTTTATACATACTTTCGAATACTATTAATAACTCTATTCAGACTCTGTATTTGTTGTTTGTTCTTGTTATCTGTTGAAATAACAAGAAATAATTGGTACTTGTTACGTACATTAAACGTATACTAACTAACAGGGTTTGAATTGCCTTCACTATCTTCAAGCAATGAAATGAAAACCGAAAACCTGAACAGACGAAGAGTGTATTCTACAAAGAAGAAAATAAATACGAATTCGACTCTGAGACTTTCACAATCATCGGCTAAATCAGCTAAAGTAGAATTTAAATGCGACGATGACCTACTTTTCATTAGACAGGTTGTCTACAGAGTAGAGTGCTAGGCTTAGGGTTGTGATATTTGATTCGATACTCTGTAGCAAGAGTATCTGATCTGTTCGACATATTCAATTTATAACTGTGTTGCACGAAACAAAACTGAAGTAAAATATGTTTGTATGGGCACGAGGGGGAATTTTCAACCTGGAAACCCTTGCTACAGTTAACGATTTCTGCTTATTAATTGCTTTTAACTCTATACGCACGAGGATTACAATGCCATTTGCTGCATAAGGTTGTACCAAGGTTGTAAATTGTGCCACCAATATTAAAATTGTTAGATGGACTTAACATATATTTATATATATATATACACAGTTTTAGAACTTAAAGACTGATTATGCTGATTAAAATCATCAATTAGTATGAATATATCAGCAATATTGGGAGATATATATAATTGCACGATTAAAAACACTGTCGAGTGGATATTTTTAACAAATCTAGCAGAGTATTATAGAGTCTTGCAACCCTCCTTAAAAACCATAAATTTACTACACCCCATAATCTACACTCGTTAAAATGTTGTTCTTAGCAAAGAATATGTAGTCCATGCTTCGTCTTTTCTTCAAACGAATCTGGTCATCTTACCTGACTGAGACATCAAAAAAAAAAAAAAATTTTAATATCAAACTTGATTGACAGAACATTCCAGTTCCAATTAAGCTAATTATGAATATTGCTTTATGTATCTGAGAGGTTGTATTAAAAAAAGAAAAATGATTGTTGTCTAATAAAAATAAAAGAAAATAATAATATAAAAATCTAAAAATCACTTCTCAAAAATTGTGAATATCTTTAACACATTGTCTACAGTAAATACTTCATTCTGATCGGGCTATTATTTACCTGTATTAAGTTTTATTAAAAGCGTTAATGAAATACTGATCGATCGATTATTTTAAATCGATCGAAACAAATAATAATAATTCCAAGCAACTGATATGGGCAGACGAATTACTTTTTTTTAACGATTGAAAATTATTTTGAGGTTTATTTTTCACGTGCTTACCAAAACTGGTTTCTTTTATACTTTTGAACGCTTGCTATTCAAATCGATAGGAAGATATAAAATATGTTGCATAATTAAAATTTTAAATTTATTTCGTGTTTGTCTGGACAGCAAACGTGCTTAAGAGCACAATTTTTTTCGTTTTTTTTTTATTTTTTTCATTCCAATATTCCAATATTAAATGTTTCCAACGGATTAGGTCTTTTTAGTAGAGGTTTAATAGCTACCTTTAAACTACCTTAAGATGACGACATCGCAAAATTATTTTCTGTTTTAAAGAATCTGTTCTCTTCCGTATTTATTACGTAATGACAAGAGCTTGTTAATCCAGATATTATCGTTAGATTTTAATTTTACTGATCGCGCCTATCTATCTGATATTCCGACAAATAAATCTGTTACATTCAACACATATATAGGCTTGTGCTGCCTGCCATTCGGCCCCAATGCGGCATATTGTGAAATATTAAATGTTATCGTATAAATAATGGTTTATAATTCAATTTCAATTTCTACTCTTAATTACTCTTAATTAGAAATAATACAGGTTTTGTTTTTAAAATTTTCTATTTTTTTTTTGATTTGTTTTATTTTATTTTAGATTTTGTTTCCTATTACTATATTATACATATGTATAGTGTGTGTGTTTGTGTATAAATTTTTGGTTAAAATGTATATCGAAATGTACAAATGCTTTAAATGCATCTTAGAAACTAATTACCACCTAATAGATTATATAATTAATAATTTGTGATGAGATTGTCTGGAGAGGTGGAAGGGTTTGTTAGATAACTCTCACAATCAACTCTTATTCTTACAAGGACACTACATGGTATAACCCAGTAAACATTTAATAATAAAAATAGAAATCGAATCAATGGCAGCATACTTAAGGCTTGCTTTTATAATAAAATATGTGATCACCTTTCAATCGTTAAAATTAGAATTAAAAAATTTCTTAAAATTAAAAACTAAAAACTTAAAGGAATAATAAAAATAAACTTAACGAAGCTAGAACCTCTGCGCAAATACAAATTATGGAAATACAAGTGTGTATGTTCGCACATATACAGATAATACACATGCCTAAATAGGGATTAGTGTGTGTACGAGACTTGATCCAGTACAAAGATTTTCAGGGACCAACTAACTAAATTGTGCTACGAGTTTTAATCCATAGTTATCCCTTTCAATCTGTTAATATCATTTCTTGTCATTCAGTCTCAGTCTCTTATGTGCAAGCAGTACTATACCTATGCTATTACTAGTGGGATCTCTCGCAGAGAGATTGAAGTAATTATTCCTCTTTCTTTTCGATTATTTTAGTTCCCATTCGGTCTTCCATTTGAACATCTTTGTCATCCCAACCCCAAACCATTGTTTCTTCATTGTCATGATCGAGTTTTGCTAGCATTTCGGGGGTTATGCGAGAGCCAGAGTTGGAGGTGTTGTTGTTGTTCAAGTCAATGCAGGAGGGATGAGAACCATCACCAGTACGTTCAATGCGTTTTAAAAGCATTTCTTCGGATACTGTTTTCAAGTCGTAGGCTTGACCTTAAGAAATCAAATTAATAGATTAAATAAGGAAAAATGTTGAGATATAATTATACAGAAAACGCTTTACTTACCTATTTTGGCCATTACATTCAAGAAGGCGGTGGTCCAGTTATAGTAGTAAGGTAGCTCAGCTGCTTTGTAATCCCAGGGGAAGACATGGTGATAATTATGCCAGCCTTCACCGAAAGCGATTATTGATACCATTTTATTGTTAACCGAACTGATGTTCTTGTCATAGGGCTTCATGCCATAGAAGTGAGCAGCACTGTTGACCAACCAAGTACCGTGCAACGACAGACAATAACGGAACATGGAGCCAACAAAGAAGCATACCTTAAGAGAAGAGCCCAAATAATAGTAAGGGAACAGAGCAGGCAAAACAAAGCAACAAATAGGCATAATGACGAAATAATATCTGCAATTGAGAAACAATACTTATTGAAGATAGCTGTTCAAAATTAAACTCGCCGAGTGATGAAACTTACTTCTTTTGGAACATAACAACAGGATCGGCTTCCAAGTCGCTCATATCAATTTGTTTACCCTTTTGTTTAACATCAGGATGTTTTTTGCACATCAGCCAACCCATATGGGCAAAGAAAAAACCGCGCCTAGAGTTATGGGGGTCGGCATCGGTATCGGTGAACTTGTGGTGTACACGATGATCTCTTGTCCATTCATAAATGCTATTCTGGAACGCTAACGATTGGCACAACATGAGGAATATACGCAAAGGTAGACGAGCCTTATAAGCGCGATGAGACCACAGGCGATGTACACCAGCCGTAATACCCATGCCGCCAAAGAACACAACAAAGTAGGCTGTCGAAAGAAGAATCAATAAAATTTGTTTACAAATTATTTATTTGCATCTACAAATCGACTTGAAACTTAAATGTAAAATTCATTACGCCGTACAAGCTAAACGCCGATAACTACACTGAGCAAAAGTTGCCAGATAGCTGCTATACTACTAGTATGTACTTACATAGTAAGAGGTCTATATAGGCATTTTCGGCAAAGACCAAATACACTCCATAAAAAGCTGCACTATGCAAAATTATGAACAAGAGTACATTATGCCAAACAATTTCCATTTCATAGGGTTTCGATTTAGCCAACTCTTGCTTTGTGTTGGTACCGCTCTTTACCGCTGCCACCTCCGATGGTCTACTTTCAATAGATTTGTTGTTAACCTTTTTGACAACTGCCTCAACTTTCGTTGTAGTGGCTTCCGAATTTACCACTGGTACACTACTAGTCACCGAACATGGTCCATTACTAGCTGTTGTAGTTTTATTATTATTGGCGTCAGCATTCGAAATGGTAGTTTCAGCCAAAATAAAAGTACTTCCTATAATATTGGGAGCCATCTAAAAAAAAAGAAATTTCAATTAAACTACAATTTCTTCAAGTGTAAAATAACGCAACTTAATTATGATTAACAATGTGTGAATGAAAACTGAAATTAAGATTCTCTAAATGCATTACTCCACGGAATACAAATTTGTTTTCTTATCGTTCGTTATTTCATGTAACAAATGTTATTTAGAAGTTGCGAGAAACATTTCAATTGCAAATTCCACCGGCATCAGTCTTGTTATTTCAAATGCATTATCAGTAATGGGTGTTGGTTGTTGCCAACTGTTGTCACTCTGGCACACTTATCGTGCCGTTAGATTTAAAGACAATATCTCGGTATAAGTTCCATTTGAGTATAGCCTCAAATACAACAATCATATGATCTCTTCGCCCATAACGTGATTAATCTTTCCTTCGGCATCATTAAATTATCTCATTAGCATTTTTTCATTTTTGATATTCAATAATACAATCAATAATGAATACGCGTCATACTATTAACCGATCGAAAGTGAACAAGACAAGCAGGAAGTCAAAAATATATCGAAATACATACTAAAAAAATACCCAGTAACTATTAATTATGTTTGCGTCTGTATTGGATTTAAAATATTTCAAATTTTAATTTTATTCAGTTTTGATTTTTATTCAATATTATCTCCCCTCAGTAGCGTGTTCCATGTATTATTTGAATACAGATACTGAACTGGATACTGAAAAAAAGACAAGCTCATGCTTATTTGAATCTATAAACCCGTATCTTATGACAGCTATACAGCATTCGAGAAATGTTTCTTTTAAAATATCCATGTGAATTTAATAAAAGAAAATCTAAGAGATTTTTGTACTGCGATTAGATTAGGAAATTAATCGAAATGTTATAATCAATCGTATAATAATGTACGTATAGATTTTCTCAAATAGTCCAATAACTCACTCAAGGTGAGCATTTCGAAACATAACAATGGGATTTATTTTAAAAAGTAATTTTTTTTTTTTAATGTTTACATTTGAAACGATTCTAAATATTTCAATTATGATTGTATAGGTATAAATAGCTTTTTGTACGGATTTCAAAGTACATACAAGTACTAAGAGTCTCAAAATGAAGCCAAGGTGATCACCGTTAAATTGAAAAAATAATTTCATGTGTTAAAATTGTTATTAGATTTGCATGTAAAATGTTAAGAATCATTTGTAAACTCTGACTCAGCTGCTTACTTTTTATGATCTACACTATTATTGGAAGAGTTTTATGGCATGTCCATTTGCATGTCGGCCTGTGTTTTCTTAAACAAATAGTTTTAGTGTTGAGGAAAAAAAAATTCAATTTTTTTTAGAATTTAATTCTTTTTCTTTTAATAATTATGTCAATAATAAAATATTAATAAATAATGTTATTTTACAATATTTTTTTAACAGTTTTATAGTTCAGTCATAATTATTGGTCTTGATACATGTACTGCAAATTAATTGTGCATTAAAAATCGTAATTGCACATTGAATCAAAATACAATTGTTGAATGTTTTTTGACAGCATCAATATGAAACAATATGTTGTAATTTATTTTCGTTATTATTATAGTAGACTCGTTTGTTTGATGCAAAAAAAAAAACAGAAAAGCAGAGGGAGATCACCTCGTCAAGATGAACTCAGGGCTACAGGTAACAGCTGCAGCAATGCAACAATGTGTGTTTCAAATACCTGCCTGATCAGTCTGTGTACACAAACTTTTAATTGCACATAAACCTGTTGACCGCAGAATTATGATGCACTTGAATATGGTTTTGAACTCAGAAAGCAAACATTAGATTCTATCAATAAAACAATGTTTGTTATTGAAACAGGTTCTTTTTTTTTTTTTTTTTTGTTTTATTCGGTAAAGAGAGTCTTAACTTGTCCCATTGCTAAAACTGATTCTTATGCTTTTGATTTTCTTGAGATTTTATTGTTTCTTCCGCAAACAATTTGCATAAACTACTGAAATCAATTGGTTCGTTCGTGTTTTTTGTTTTTTTTTTTGTGATTTTTTTTTTATTCAAATAATTAATTTGAAAATAAAACATGAAAAGAATTAATGATTCTATTATAAAACGATTTTGTTTAGCTGGTTATTTTATGCCAAACTCGAATAGGTTTTAACAATTGATCAATCAAGGTTATTTGAAAACACTCATTAAGTCTGACGATAAGAAACTAATATTTTAATTTTAACCCTTTAAAAGACAATATAATACAAACGAAATTCTAATAGAAAATTTAAGCCCATTAAACATTTGGACAATTATCCTATAAGGGTTAACAGAAATTCGAATTTTTCTGTAGTTTTATGGATAAACAAATAAAAAATATTGTGTTAAATTATACAAGTTGGTCAATTGTATTGTAGGTATGTATGCATAGAACCACTTAATTTTGTAGTTTATACAGGTATGGGCCAAAAGATTTTGGTTCTACCAAAAATTTACATACACACAAGCAAACACACTTTAGTTTATATACATATACAATAATCCAATATATGGCATAACAAACATGAAGAAAAATACGTTTGTTATTGTAATTAAATTAAAATTTATATTCCGTGTTCTTTTTTTAGACGACTAGTTGATTGGTTTGTCATCTTTTAGGAAATCATTAATAATGCTAAAGCACGTTTCTCTTTTTTCCAACTTTTGTTAAGTTTTTTTCTTTTCCTTTGTTTTTATTATTGTTTAATTTTTTTTTTCTTATGAATTCCTTCTTTCATTTATAATATTTATTATGCTTATACATATGTATGCACAGAGTAATGGTATATTGTATGTATGTATGTATGTATGTATGTATATATTTTTAATATTTAAATATTATCATTATTATCAATTATTGTTATTGTTACTGATACTTTGATTTGCTTTGCTTTACTTTTTGGTTTGTATTGATATTCAAAGCCATATAACAAATAAAATGTATGAATGTATGTATGTAGGTATGTATGTCTAGGCATACTAAAATAGGATCGCATAATAGTCGATCGTTCTGCTATGAAAGCAACAAAAATTCTTTATAACAATTACGATCATAGTGATTGATCATTATGAGCATAATGATGGGCAAACCTTTTATGGTGTGAGCAAAAATGTCATCACGTTTAGAAGAGTTTGTGATAATGAATTATTTTTAATAAAAAGAAAATTTCAATTTTAATTTCAGTTATTATCTGTGTTTAGCAGATACGAGAGAGCAAATTTTCGAATCATTAGTGAAAACGAAGAAAATATTTCTTTATTTTTCTAATGATGTTATGTTCTAAATGCTATTTTTTTTGAAGGATTAAACAATTAAAACAAATCTTATTCTTTACAGTCATTATTGAACATTTTCTTTCAAATAAACTTTTCCAAATGATCAAATTTTATTTAATGAGTTAATTTTTTTCTTTTAATATTATGATCGAATCGGAATTCTGCTTTTGAACATTGTGTTCGAAAGACAAAATATTCTCTTTATAATACTGTATTTGTAGTTTAGAATTATTATTATGCAGAAAAATTTGGAAGTTTGTTCCGAATGATTGTTTTATTGTTACTGAAAAGAAAAACCAACTTATAAAATCTTTAAGCAGTTATACCCTTTGCCAGTACATTATTATATTGTTTGTATACAATTAATTACCTTTTGTAATTATTTTATAATCCTTATACTTTTGTAATCCTTTACGAAACGCAATTCACCGGCCTTCTTGTAATTTTTTGAAGGGAATTCTAAATATAAATATTTCCTTGCTTGTCGTTAATTTCTTTTTTTTTTTTAATTGTTTTCACAAAATACAGAGTGTGTAAAATGTTCTTTAATTAATTTTTGTTTTGTTTTGTTTATTTTTTTTTTTTTTGTATTGTTACACACTTTTTTTTAAATAGTCATTGAGCTCATCATTTCCGAGCAGGATATTAATTGAATCGTTAAGGTATACGGAAGCAGAACTTTTCTTATTTCTATTCACAAACTTGAAAATATATATATGTATTGTCTAGATACATATATATTTCAAATAAACAAAAAAAAAAGTTCTTTTACTGAATTATTCGTTAAAAAATATATTTTTTTATTAATCCGTCCGTGTATCGACTGGTAATTAATTAGAGGTTCTTGCCAGAGTACAATATTTTATATGCTAACTGCACGAAGTCAGTTCGCAAACAATTTAATTTCGCGTAATTACACCGAATTTTAAAGACTGCTCGAAATATTTCGCTTGATTGTCGCTGAGAATATTGACTGAATCTGAAGAGAACCGGTGTATGTTGTTTGCCTTTTTATTATTAAACAAATAAGTATCAAATAATAAATAAATGGTTTCTGTTTATTTATTTTATTCCGATTCGATTCGATTTGTTATTTTGTTTAAATACTCTAAGCACAACTTATTAATGTTTTGTTTTTGTTTTCTTTATGCTTTTCTTAATTCAATTTAACAACCTTTTTTAAAACGACGACAGCGACAACGATAGCGTCGATGAACACAACAATATTTTACTGGTTTCAAATATGAATATGAGTAGAGTTGAGAGCGTTTTGGGTATGCGTTTGTATCACTGTCACGTTAAATGTGAACTGCACGATGATTCGATGTGAGCCCGGGGTTTTCTTAAAGTATCGACGCCTTCATCGACCTGGGGTTAATTTTAATTTGTCTAATGCTTTGGTTGCTCTTCTCTTATTGTTGTTGTTAGTGTTGTTATTGTTTGTTTTATTAGTTCGTTTTATTTTTCATTTGCTGGTTTGTATTCTTGTTGGTTAAATTTAATGGTAACAAGTATTGCAGATTCTGACCAATTGTTTATGTTGCTTGATAGTATAGTTAGCATAGTTTTAGACTTTAATCTTGTTATCGTCGGTCAAGATGATCTGGTTAGTATTTATTCATTAATTTATTCGCCTATTTCATCGAATCAAACTTTTTTTTTATTTTATTTAATAATTTTTTTTTTTTGCAATAATTTGGTTTAAGGCATAAAATTTATATTTTCAAAGTTATTTTCTATTTTTTTTTTTTAATTAATTTAATTGTTAGTCAAGTACATTATTGGTACCTATGGTAACTTCAAAGTAAAAAATACCAAAAGAAAACCAGTAAGGTAATAAACATTAATATTTGTGAATATTTTTTCTTATTTTATATTTTTAGAATTGTGGTCAAGAGTAATTGCTTTAAGCACATCATCATTCAGCATCTTCGTCGTAGTCATCGTCGATATCATCAACATCATGGGCATAATTAAGCGAATTTTCTATTAATTATTTTTAGAGTCTTTTGGCAACGAAATCAATTACCGATTTTCTTCAAAGTTCATGGCAGTACAATTTTCTGTTGGAACACAATTTTCCAACGGTAACATCAATGGATATAGATATGTAGGTATGTATGTTTTAGAATTTTAACCAGATCAAATATTATTAAAGAGTAACTGTCTTGTGGACGACAGCACAGGTAGTAACTTGTTGTGACAGAATTGAAAAACAAGTGCCTAATTGGATATTCTGTCACAGACTCCAGAATATTTCTTTTTCTATTTCTATATAAATTTCAAATATCTTCTGAAGAACAATAAATAAATTAAATTAAAATAACAAATACATTAGAATACAAATACATTAATTAAATTTAATAAGTATTTCCATATGTCAAAAAAGAGAAGCTATCATTCAAGCATATTCAGATTTCTTTGTAAGACATCTTGTCCCGTCATATCAATTTAAGCTCGTGGTTAGGACATGGCTGCAGTAACTGTAAGATTTATCATTTGAAAACTTTTGTAATATAAATTAATTTCTGGTTTAATTGTCTTTATAAAATCCGAAAATTCAACTTGTGTCCCACGAATAGACTGTGTTCATATGTGTAACTCAATTTATATTTTTACGCATTAACAATCCCATTTACACCATGTACATAATTGGCCATAACAACTCTTCAGTCAGGAAGACTTCGGCCTAGCTTCCCACGCCACTTATGTGGTGTGTGTTAAGTTTATGTATGAGTGGCGGGACCTACAGTTTAAAGTCGACTCCGAAAGACTTACTCTCAGAGTTTTTGCCAGAAATCTTTACACCATGTAAAATATTTAAAATTCCTTCAAAATTCAACTCAAAAACTCGAAAAGGACAATAATTAAATGGAAAATCAAAATCAAGGCCTTAAAGTTATTTTTTTTTTTTCATTTGAAAAGTTCGTATGTGAAAAGTGGCACAGTTTGCGATTACCGAATTCTAATGAATTCAAACTAATGTTTGCTCAAAATCGTTTCTTTATATTGATTACGTTTTCCCGACAAATATGCCTTAATGAACTTTAACTGATTAAAAACTTGATAAATTTAAAACAAAATTGTAGTTTACAATGTTTGATTTTTCATTTTATACAAAATATTTTTTAAACTATTAACGCATGCGTTTGTTTCCCTTATTTAATACTTGACGGACGGGTCCCGAAGATATATGTACGTTTTTCTATTCCGATTTCCTAGGACGAGCCACATAAATTGATGGTTTTACGAATTTCGTTTGCACAAATTGTGGACACAAAAAAAAAAACCAGAAACTAGGAGAGGCAAACCAGATTCGACCCGTCCGTTAAGCATTAGGAAGATTCGGGGTTAACCACTTGAAAGCACCTTTTTTTGTTCTTTACAGACCGTAATATATTATATATGTACACATATGTATATTATTTGTTGCTAGGAACGCTATGAGCACATTCTAAAAGAAAAAACAATCACCTTTTTAAAAGGGATTGTAAGGCCTTGAAATATGAAAAACTTTAATGGAAACATATTAAATAATTACAGATTATAAAATTATATGAATAAACAATTTGTTATAGTTCTTATGATCTTTGTTTTAAATTTTATGGTCATTTCACACTAATTGATGTTTTATTTGCGATTCTATTTACAAAATGTTGTTCATCAAAATCAAAAAATTCAAACAAAAACAAACAAAGATACAAACCCATCTTGAAATGTAACCACATTATGGATGATTGTATAGCATGACAAATAAAAAAAAATTGAAGTTTGTTTTTCCATTTTTTCATAGCTGAATTAACACCAAAAATACAATACAATACAATATACATTAATACGAAGATAGAAGCTTAAATCATATACTTAATTTACTTGTGAATATGTATGTATACATATATAAATAGATTCATTAGGAAATAGCATATAATTGTAAGATTCTTGTAATATATAGTTTTTTTTAATAATTCAGTACAGAATTGTGGAAACTTGTGAAAATTAAAATATTAACGTTTGATTCTTTCTATATGTAGCCGCAACAGCGAAATTATCGACTCGTATCAACCAATTTAAACAACTTTGGGATTGCAATGAGAAAAAATGTTAGCCAAATATTTCATTGTAAACAATGAAATAATTAATGAACAGATTTTTTAAATTTCTACTAAATCTTTGTAGACAAATGTTTACATATCAAATCAAATTTTTTGTTTTAGTTAACATCCCCTTAATGTCCATGAATGTCATTAATTGTTTGTAGATAATGTGTAGACATGTCATTCTGATAATTATATGTTGTTTTATTATTAATTTTCTTTTTTCTTCCAACTCTAAAAGTACACACGGCCTTGATTTTCTTCATTTTTCTAAGATACTTAAGGTAAATATAAAAAACAACGAATATTCTTAAAACAAATCATGAATATGTTAAGCATCGCTGCATACTTACATTTTTGATAGTTAAAAACGAATGTATGTGCATATGTATGTATGTACGTACGTATTTATATTAAATACACCCACACAGTTAATTGTCTGTGAAATCATAAATATTACAAAATTAGTAGCATAGGCTGACTCATGTTCGAATTTACTTTTTTAAATATGTAAATGTTAAACATAAAATGTTAACAGAAACATATTCTATAATCTTATAATCAATATATTATATGTTGCAAATTATTACATCGTCTCCGTATAGAAATGTCGTTTTGGTAGAACTGTGATTGTACATCAGCAATTTTTTTTTCAATTCTATACTCTACGAATATTTTCGAGACAGCTTTCCGTAAAACGCTGGCGGTATTCGCATACAAATTGCATTAGAATTTCATGAAATTATACTTCACAGGAATTTTGTGTGGCAAAGAGCCGAAGGATAGGACAAAAGAAAAATACAAATTAAATATTAAAATAATAAATACAAGAGATAAAACAAAAGAAATTTCAATTTGAAATACCTTCTATAATAAAAAAAAAATACTTCTAACTTCAACCTTTCCTCTTGATACTTTTTGATTCATCTTTATCATCGATAATAAAAGATTTTTCTAAATTTGCATTCTCATCACGAATGTTAAAACTGACCCTCCAAAGTTTTCCATCATATCGTTTTTATTTATTTATTATTATTATTATTATTATTATTATTATTTCTTTTTTTTCAATAAACTGGGTCAAAACATCGACTAACCAACCAGTTTAAAGATGTATGCAAATTTTTTGACAAACATTAAGCAGACGAGCCGGATATGACATAAACAATGAACATTAACTTATTCTTTTACACTTATTTGACTATTGGCACGTTCTTCGCATAATTAGAATTTCTTATTTTTCTCAAAATCATTATTTGAAACATAAGTTATATACTGTATTTGAAAAATTTATATTGATTTTTTATAAAATAGAATCGTCTATTTATGGCTTACGTTTCACATTCAATTAATTATAACTTTAGCTGTTCTATTTAAATGCATCTGCTATTTTAGAAGCTTCTGTCTTCTGTGTGCTTTCGAGAAGTAATTGGGACAAAAAACAAAACAAGTTTATGACTTCTAGAGTCTGTCTAAAATCTATTGGCATTAATAAAAAAGCCGTTCTGAAGGACAAGCGGAATTAGTCTCTGTAGATTTCTTGTTCCCTTATTGCCAAATTAGTTAATTCAGGGCCAATACCGTAAATTATAGATGTCGCTTAATATATTCTAATATTTATATTTTAAATCGAATTTTATAAAGCATATTATTTAAAATCAATAATGCGGAATGCATTTCCATAAACTACACAATATACATATCTACATACATATATGTTAAAGAATAAAATGTTTTTATATCTAAATCAAGGCTACAAAATTAAAATCATTATTGGAAGAACATTACTGATGAAACCCGGCATTATGGCATAATTTTCAGTATACATATATATAAACATATATTTTATGTATATATGTATGTACATATATATATATATATAACAGTGTATATATACATACATTATAAAGCATTACAAGAAGAAAAGTGAGGGTTTAATCTAAACACTTGCGTGAAAGCATTGTGTTCCCTTGTACAATGTGTACGTGATCTATAACGTAATGCATTTAAAAGCAATACATTCAGGGTTTTCATTAAATACCATATTATTTTGCTTTTCACCTAAGTTATGAAAAATTTAAAAAAAAAATAACGGTAAAAAATTTTTTGTTTTTATTGGCGAATTTAGAAAATAATAAACCATATAATAGATAATATCGCTAGTCTTATATTGAACGTATGTCGTTAGTAGTATATTCATTAAAATCAATTTCAATCCAATTAGAGATTTAACTAGAGATTTCCAAAAAAATATACTTGAGCTAAATAAAGACCATTGTGCCACTGAATTGGTTATAAATTAATCCTCAGATCGGAAAGTAATAATTTCCAAAAGATTTTAAGAGGTTGACACAAGAGAATTTTAAATAAATATTAAATTTGAAAAATATCACAGGAAGACAACAATGTCACACTCATCAGACTTATATGCACAAGCATACACATATATCACACAATAATATACATATTATATAGTACTCATGCGTGTATTTCAAATTGTTTGCGATTATTGAACAAAAACAAAAAAGGCGTAAATACTGAGTAAAGACACAAACAACTAAAGACACAACAACTAAATAAATTTAAAAACGAAAACGAAAAAATTAAAAATAAATAAATATATTATTCATAATGAAATTAACAAGTTCATTAAATGTTTGTTTAGACTTTTTAATGGTTCCACAAACAAAGAAACAAACAAAAGAACAACACAGACCATCAATTTTGTCGTCAATAGATTTTTAAAGAAACACAAATATTGACACCTAAATTGACCCTAACACATTGGGTTTGTTTAAGCCCAATAAATAAAGCGAAATGAAAACTTCATATGCCTATGTGTGAATGAATGATCGTAGCATACATATGCATATGCGAGACAAATAAGAGTTACAAAAGTTTAGCAAACTAAGAAATTGTGAAAATAAAGACTCAAATAGAATACTTCAGAAAACCTTTATACACGCAGCCTTATATATATGATATATGTACGTTTGTATACTTAAATAATTTTAAAGAACAAAAGCGAACTCCAATTTGAGAAACAAACTATAAACGAAGGCGTTACCAAAATTAGCCTATCTGTTGTTAGCAATATTAAATAGATTCGATATCCTGTTTCTAGTCTAAATTGTCTGATTTCAAAGGACAACTATAATCAGCACAATGGCACTTTTGAAGATAAGAAATGGAAAATTACAATTTAATTAATTAGTTGCACAAGTAACTATCTATATATATTAGAATAACAATAGTCTAGGAAATTATACTTGCCACCACATTATTGCTTTATATGCATTACAAAACTTTGAAACTCTGAATGAAATAATTTCATTACATTTTCAAGAATTTAAATTATATAAACTTTAATTAGTTTAGCGAAACCTAATGACAAAATTTTAACAACAAAAAAAAAACATTTTCATACAAAAGCAGATTGGAAAACCAAAACTGTCCGCCTGAACTAAATTATTAAACAAACTTTATTTCGTCTTCGCATGAATATAATAAAAAAAAGCACGTGATTGATTTTTATAATATATTTTCAATTTCAATTTTATTTAAAAAAAATTTATAAAACCGTAATGAAGTATGTACAATGATTTGCGAATAAATTTCTATAGAATTTTATTTATTCACTTATCTTTTAAGATTAAGCATTCTGACACTGTATCTCACCACAAATCTTAGCTTGCCTTCAAATTGTTTAATAATAGAAATTTTATTCTCAAATTTGATAAGATATAGAATCCAAGACCAAAATGCGAGAATAACTTATTAATGGAAGGATTACTGTACAAATGAAAATAAAATTTTTCACAATAGAATTATTTAAATTTACACTCTTCGAATATAACTACTGCCCAAAAAACGAATATATAAAACAAAAAAATGTATACAGACATATACAAATATATACCTGATATAGATTTGTTCGAATTGCCAATTTGTAATAAACAGACTCAGGCTTGATCAAAAATTGGGTTCAAAAAAAAAACTGCAGTTAGTTTAGTTAGTTCCTCTTTTGATATTTTAATAAAATCAATTATTCATATGAAATTATATTCAAAACAAAGCCAGTTTATTTAAGATTTAATATTCTTAACGAATATTATAACAAACATTTTAACATTGTTATTATTTAATATTTAATATTTAATATTTAATATCGGGTAAACATAAAAAGTACATCCTAGTACAATACACCATTATTTTGCATATGATATTTATTATTCAACTTACAGTGTAAAGATTGAAAATTTTAAATCAGCTTTTGATTTTTTTTTTAGAAAATTTTCGTAATTTTATAAAGCAAGTAACGAAACGAATAAAACGTACGCATATTTTTCTGTTTATTAATGGCTAATCCGTTCAGTAAAAAGGAAGTTAAAATTAAAATTATATACAACAATAAAAAATATATTTTATTTTCATTATCAAGGATACGGTCAAATAGTTGTTACAATTACGTTTTTGTACTTAAGTTAACAATAATGCGAATACAACAATGATAACAATTGAAATAAAAATTCATTATAAATTCAGCAAAAGTATTGACTGAACTAAAATAACAACAACAAATATGGTATGGAATGAAAACAAATAATAGTACGTCGGTCGGTCAATGGCATAAAGTACAAATATTGTATGAGTTTGGTACCCCCAAACATCGAATCATATCGATTGTTCAATCTCAACAGTCAGTGATGATGTGACTCTTATCACAGTGCTTAACAAAAGCATATAAAACAGATGTGTTTCCAACCTTAAATTCTAAAACAAATTGATTTAATATTCATCACGTCAATCGATTATGATTACTCACAATAGTTTAATTTTGCGAAAATAAAAATAAAAATTCCATTTTTCATCCTTCTTACCAAATTTAATACAAAAAAAAAATATGAAGAAAAAAATTAAAATAAAATTTAATGTGTAGAATGTGCAAATCCAAAGCCTGTATTATAAATGATTTTATCTCAATAATGCAACTTATGACAGTTTCTGAGGCTATACAGTTAAATGTGTACACATATGTACTTGTGCATACATATGTATGTATATAAAGTTTTTATAATAGACCTCTCATAGTTAAATAAATAACCATTATTCGCACCAATCGAAACTAATTTCGAGGTATACCAGAGCATATCGTAACACTACTGTGTAAAATAAAAAAAATAAATTGGTAGTTTTATAATTTTCAGACCACGTTTTAAATCCTTCCACTCGAAAACGTTAATATTTATTTATTTTTCATATATTTATTAATATTTAACACTTATTAATTATTTAAGAGGATCAAATAAAATTCTCTTTAATTAATTTCGCTCATCATCTACATCATCATCAATATTATCATCATCATCATCAGCGTCGATCACAATTGCGGTATGTATATTAAGTTTGTAATGATATTGGCAACGTTTATAATGAATGAGAATTTTTAGCCTTACCACATAATTCTTTTGGAGTGAAATTATATATCGCTAGTTTATTAATTATCCTGTTTCTTTCTTTTGAACAAAATTGATCATAACGTATGTAAATAATATAGCTTAGCAGTATAAAAGAAAAGGAGTTTATATTTAAGCATTCCTGAGTTCTAATCCATTACCAATAATCATTTTACTACTAAAATAGTGTAAATCTTGTTGTTCCCAGATAAAATAAACTAACTACAAACTTTTATTCTAAAAGTTTTGATTCTGAGCATCATAGGTAGCTAAGTTAGTCTATAGATAGAGTAGAAGTTTAAAATTGAAATACACATTGATCGATGAGATATTCTTCAAATATCAAATTTTGCTCCGAATAAAACTAGATCATATACATAATTGTAAATAATATTGTTAATTATTATTATTAAATATGATATTTTTTTAATTATTTATGCCTTTGATGCTATTCAACAATGCACATTTATCGTTTATGGTATCAGAGCGCCTGGTTTGTTTTGCTGTAAAATTATTGTTTTGTTATTTCTAATTCTAAATGGAATACTTACTTTGTACAATATACAATATTTATGTTGTAAATAAATTTCTCGTTTTCTGTTTATATAATGTACATACCTACCTATATACATACATACTTACATGCATATACACATGGATGTGTACATATTTTAGCTAATCATTTTACTTAAATATGACTCGAATATTTCCGCATTTTTAATATTTCTTTTTCGCCACACTAATTTACATAAATTTTATGAACGATTGGTGAATATATTAGAAATAAAATTGATTTTATTCATACCAAAAAAGAGAATCACACGCACTGATAGAAATAGAAATAAAGGGGGAATTTTGGTTGGTGTATAGATCAGAGTAGTTATTGTTAGGATTTCTAGCTTTAAACACTAGCGATTGCGATTCCAATTAGGATTGTACGTATGTGTGTGTGTGAGTATAGTTATATATATATATATATATATATATATATATATATAGTAATATATATATGCTTGAGTCAAATAGAACTAATTGAAAAATATTAGAATAAATTCATAAAAAGTAAAGCGTTAATGAATTTATAAACCACTACAAGTCTAGCTTTTCATGAGCGATATCGATATGATTTTTTTATGTTTTTTTTTTAATGTTTTTTTTTGTTGGAAATTCTTTTTTTATCGCTGTCCCCTATATTGGGCAACGCTTTGAATACATAAAATTGTGAAGATAATTTTAATATACGATATCAATTATCATTTATCGTTGTACACAGAATATTAATATGAAACTAATCAGTTTGTTATTAAGACTCCTTTCTTTCGATAAAGTTTTTAATTTTTATTGTTTCTCTCGTGTTAACCATCAAGCCCTACTTTTACATACATATTCAAACGCGGTGACCTCATAAGTTAAACCAGTAAAAACAATATTTTTTCTAATTAAGCATAAAGGCATATAAGCGATAAGTGTTTCGAATGTAATTACATATAGTATAGCGCAAAATAAAGCAACAACATAAAAGTCAATTTATTTTTATCTTTGCTAATACAACATACAACATCAGATTTCTTAAAAGTGAGAAAATATCATAAGCAATTTAACTTGTTGTTTGGTTTGAAAACTGTTACTTATGTTTTGCATTCTTTGAAAAATATTGAAAAATGATTTTTAAAACATTCTATGAACTTCAATTTAAAAGGAAATTTTCACAATTTTCACAATTTTCTTTTAAAAACAAAAACTCATTGGTTGCCGTTACCTTATACATATAATTCAAATTTTAATCTGCGGAAAAATTTCATTTCAATAAATAAAAAATTATTAAACAAGTTTTATTAGATTAATTTTCAAAACTATTAATATTCTAGACATTGAGTGGCCGGTAGTAAAAATAGACAAGCTCAAAATCAAGAAAAAATTAAAAATAAAGATAAATATTCTTTTAAAGCAAGAATAAAATAAAAAGAAAACAATTCTCATTAACCAATATTTCTAGGGATTTTTGAAAATCTGTGTTTCATTTTAATTATCACCATTATATTATATCATAAAATATGGAAAAATTAAAATTAAATAAGAACAATACATATTCGTACAAAAATACCGTTTTTACTTAAAGTTGTTTATTTTGTTTTTTTTTTCTTTTTCTTTTTATTAATTAGTCTTTAATATAATTATTGCGATCAAAAAAGATGCATTATTGAAAGCGTCTGCCGATGTCAACATTGTTGTTTTCTTTTCGTATTTATGCGGACCTGACAACAGGTTAAAAAATGAAGTTTAACATAAAAACAAAACTTTAAGTTAAACTGAAAAAAAAAATTTAAACATTTTTCATTAAAAACCGGTATTGGAAGCTGAAGTTTGGAAATTTGCATGTGTTTGTCTATATGTTTTAGTACCGTTTCTTTTGTTTTCCTATTAATCACTTTAAAACAATAAACGAGTACACACTAACAACAATAACAACGAACATAACAAATTTATGAAATAAAATATCAGGAAATACATTTTGACAGGGTTTCAGTTGATGCAAAGTAGAATAGAGTAGACAGTGAAATAACGATTAAAAATAGCAACAACGATTCGTCCCACATATATAAGGTCACTTTTGTTTTGTATATATCTCTTAGAATATCACTTTAATACATTAGATACCTTTGGAAGATTCATGTACTTATAGCAAATACAATATGTATTAATATTCTTTGTTACTGTTATTGTGCGATTTCTGTTACCTAATCCGATTTTGATAAGGCCAATCTGATTAAGTTTTCATATACATAGTATGTGGGACCCAAAAAAAAAAAGAGAAACCCAAAGGGTTAAATTAATATGACTAAGTTTTGCTGTATCCAAAAGACCGTTCAATATATATGCGTATCGTATCCAATACGTATGCGTTTAAACTACGTTGTGACGTATAAGCCACCACGATACTGACTGTTTATTACAAATAGTGTGTGTTTTTTTTTTTTTTGGCAAACCTTTTTTTGAGTTTTTGTTATTACAAACACACGAAATACACTCAAAAAATTAGCGTAGACAAATTGAAGAACCGGATTTCTTTATAAGAATAGTAAAATTTTAAAATATGCTCGAAACTAAGTTTAAATTTGGGGAATCTAGAATTGACAGAGCAAAGTTTTTGATTTTTTTAAAATACTTTATTGTGTTTACTATTGTGTCATTTTCATGAGTGTAATATTGGCCTTTGGATTAAATATGTTTTTATTTCTTTTTTCTTTGTTTCTTTTTTTTTTCTTTGCAACTTCTCTTTTAGACAATAAAGCATTAACATTGACATTGACTTTGACCGACAAATTCAAGGAACCATATTTTTAATAAAAATATTGGTTCGTATTCGCTTTAGATAGACATCGAACATTAACGCATGCAACAAATGAAGGGCTATGCTGAAAAGACACTGGAATTCTAGATTCAAAAAGCATATTTTCAAACGTGTTGAATATCACGTCGAATTGCATTAGAAATAATTTGAATGGAACAAGTTATTCAAATTAGCATGTTCAAAACTGCAAACAAAGTAATCGCACCACTTGAAAGGTGAAATATATTTGAATTATATGAAGTATAAAATGTAGCAGAAATTATTATTTCTGCTAGAATCTACAGTATTTCTTTATCGCATTCAGGTTAAATTTAAACCTTTTTGATTTAATAATGATGGTATTCACATTACGCCTGTTTTATAGAAACCGTCATCTCTACTTTCTTTTGTTGTGGGAGATTTCAACCATAAAACTTTTCACAATATACAGCATGATATGGTAAGCTTACTTTAGACGATTGCTCAATTCAGTAGTTCCAATTGTTGACATTATAGGACCGAATGAAGGCATTAGCTTAAAAGGAAAAATACTTGTGGATAGTTCCTTGTCAATGCCACAAATCTTCCTGACCTGGGCAAATAGATTCGTTACGATTCACCAAAGATACGTAGATGTAAATTCGAACCATAAGTTTATTATTTTTTTTTTGTTAACTTCCAAACAGTTCAATCGGCAATGTCACAATGATTAATCGGCAAAAGTGTAACACTGATATTTTAAGCAAAATAATTTTGTTTTTAACAGATAAACATCTTTTTTATAAATACAATAATAAATTTAAAGTTCCAATAAGTATTATTAAACGATAACAAAATACGTCTTATAGATGAGAGTCAGTAGGTCAAAACCCGTACAAAACAATAAAATAAAATACTAACTGGTCTTAAGAGTAATTTAATTCCACTTTTTTTTCCAAAACCGTATGAATTCCCATACATATAATAATTTGCAAATTAAATTCTACCGCCTAAGTCCGCCTGTCTGTTTGGCGAACAGAATTTTAAACATTAATTAAGGTGCTAATCTATTATTATCTTTCCACAATATGTTGTTGTTGCTGTGCCTTTATAACACAATAATATGCGTATCTGCGTATCTAGTGATTTGCGATTTAAAATTGAATCATTGACACACATACAGACAGGATTTATAAGATAAGTTTTGACAGTGTGCGTGCGTCTCTAAAGAGATTTAAATACGAGTACTGCGCTAAAAACGTCTTAGCCAAAGGTTTAGATCAAAAAACATCATTGACCCTCTTCGTGATAAACAACATTGGCTAGTTGGTTTCTTAATGTGTTTTTCTATTTATTTATTGTTGCTTTAGATTAATTGTTTGATACATTGGCATGCTGACTGGTTGTCCGTCAGTGTGTGCGATCGGTTAGATGCGAATCGATTGAATTTGCTTCCTCATTGTTTAACTGCTTTTACCAAATTCATGTTTATTTTTTTCTTTTTTTTTAAATTTGATTTTATTTCCTGTCCATCTTTTCGTGCCAACATACAAATGCACACACATTTAACTGTACTATTCGATTTCTATGTATTAAAATTGTTCGAAACCAATTCAAAACTGATAGGTGGCACTGACCTTTCTGCAATATTTAAAATTTTAATTTTAATTTTAAAATATTATAAGTATTTAGCATGTAAGTGGTACAAGACTAAATTTTAATGATATTCTTTCTTCGTTATTAATGCAAAACGAAAAAGTATATTTTTGGCATATACTTTAATTATCTTTAAGCGGTATTGAAATACAACCTAGGAATACATATATTTATTGAATTCCATTGGTTTATGGAACACAAGATTATCGTCACAAGATATCATCACAAGATAAATTCATGATCTGTTGCAGTTTCATTCATCAAGTGTTTATAGCACAGCCTCCACTGTAGCGACTCATTTGTCTTTGCGGACAAGTACGACCTTCAGCTGCTCTATTACTCTTTTTCAAGAGATGGCGCTGCCTGACTTGACTCCCATATGATCTTACTACACCGATCTTCCTTTAAGGCAGACATATTTTCATCTGATGTAGATCTTTTCATTACGTTATCGGCAATCCAATTCAAGATCTAGAAGAGACTAGGCTTATCGCATGAAAATCCGTTGTGGTCGCATAGCTACCTTTGTTAGGTTTTGGTATGAAAACCACATCTGCATTCTGCCACTGTTTAAGTGTATATTCAGAGGTTAGCCAGGTGTCGTAGATTCCGATAAGATGAGATGATACAATGTCCATCTCATTCTATATGAGAACCGGGAAAATACCATCTTGGCCTGTTCTCTTAAAGGGAAAAAATCTGTACACATCCTGGTGTCTCTTTTTTTTACAATATTTATAGTAATTTTTGGATTTCACTCCTTTCTTAACCGATAACGTTTCCGTCACCCTATTCCATCCATTTGCTCCAATAACCCGTTAATGTCTCAGCCGGGATATGAGTTTGGAATAGATATTTCCTAATCTTCGATACATCATAGACGCTGACCACTTAACTGTTATTTGAGATTTTGTACACAAGATTCCTTTTGAATAGTACAAACTCAGTTTTGGTTGGGTTTACTCCCAGTCTTCATTCGTTGATCCATTTGGGATCAGCGCAGATTACAGAATTTCCGAAATGAATTTTTGATCTTTTGCTGTAGTCACTACTGTCACGTCATCTGTAAACACGATAATCATGCTGCATACTCTTTTCATGGTCTTCATTGTAATGTCAAGGTTGAGCTTCCATAGTAAGGACTTGAGTACACATCCTTGTGGTGTCCCTTGAATCGCTACTTTTGAAACATTTCGTATAGGCATGTTGTGCCGCAGAAAGAGTATTTGAACCGAGAGAAGATCTAATATAGACGTCGACAATTCTCTCAAGCGCCTTAAGTAGAAATGAGGAAGGGCTGATGGACTTAAAATCTTTAGCATTTGTGTGAGATACCTTACCTGCCTTGCGAATAAAATCTATCTTTTACAACGTCCAGTTAAACGGAACATGGGATAACCGCAACATACCCCCAATATTTGCGACCTCTAGAGTCGGTGAAGTGAGTTCGAAAGTACGTCTAAGATAACTTTACTACTACAGAATCCACCAGACATTCTAATTTAAGATTGTGTTGTAGGACTGTTTAATAAAATCTTCCAAAACCGATTGGTCAGAAAAACTTTTTACATTGCAGCAGAAATTCTTCTAAAATTAAAATTTTGTAGCCATTATATACTGATTTATACGTGCCCCATTAACCATTTCTTTTGGCCTCATTAAACAGTTTTCTACTAACCTTTCAATTTTCCTCAATTCCAATATTCCACCACTTATGCTATACCTCGATTCGAATGAAACTTCTAATTCAATATACAAATCAACTAAACTATTATTCTAGTCATTAATAAGCATAATATTAAGAACCTCTCTTCTGTTTGTAACAGTAAAAGTTGGTTCATTGCCATTATCATTATTAATAACTTTTAGTTTAACTGACTATAAAGTTCAAAAGTGAGTCACCCACCTCTTAGGTTGGTGTTGGTGCTTCTTCAGACGCCGTGTTGTGCGTTGGCATCTGCCCATATAATGAGAGGGATACTCCTGTTGTTCGTGTGGAATATTGCCATTCTACTCGCTACGTTTGATGGGTCTTCCCTTTGTTCATGTGCCATGTAGCAGTTCATGATCCAGACTACTAGTCACTTGTTTTCGATGGCGATAGTGTAGACGTTGTTATCGCTAAAATTTGATACACGATCTAGTCTTACCTGATCACGCTGTATACATAATATGATACCCATCCATGTTTTGTCCACAAACCCTGTCATTCGGCAACAATGATTTTAGCATGCATATGAGTTTTTCACATCGGAAACTCCGGATTAAAGTAAATGCTCTTGAGCAAGTTGTAATTTATTCTCTGTTTTCTTATTATCAGCAATTTTCTGGCAATTTTCTCTCAATGATTCGCTTGCACAAGACGACGACGAACTGTTGCTGGACTAATTTAAAAATAATCAAAGTATGTATATATGGCTGTTTATTGATAGAGTTTGAAAGAGTCAATTTTTGCCAATAAGATTATCAATCATTATATTATCTTTTTTTCCTCTTCTTCAGTGCAATGATCAAGTGTATCAAGTGCATCTACTATTATGATCAACATTTTTTAAATATTCACCGGAATTTCCCTTTTTATATTTGAATAAATACATGTACTTGCCAAATTTTTCATTTTAAAGAATGGAATTATAATAGCAGATAAATTTAAAATAAAAATAAATGTTCTAGCTGCGTTTTCCAGGCAATTTTCATAGGCAAATTTAACTTTAATATTTTAGAATAATGCGTATCTATTATTTTGAGCACATATGTATTGTGTATTAAATTTAAACTTATTATTTAGTACAATAACATAGAGTACCATATCATTATTTCATATGAAAATAATGAAATTAAAAATGTCAATTGATAATAGCGCTGAATCGTTCAGACTCAACTACAACTTTCAGTAGATATCTGTTATTGAATCTTTAGAGCACAAACGTTTTTTAAGCCGAACATCCATACAATGCGTTGTTCAAGCATTTCTCCGATTCTAGGCGCTTTTTATTTGAAGTTACACACAATACAGTATACCGTACAAGAAATGAATGACCGAAACTATCACATACAAGATACATAACATTTTTTATAGGTCTTTTCAGCTATAGAGTCGCATTTCCAATAATATATCATTAGTGACGGTAAAATGACCTTTTTTTTGATACATCATTAATGACTGTAAAATGATCGGTCTTTTTTAATAACATCATTGCCGGCAAAAATTAACGTTCTTTTTTATTATCAAATTTGATGACGTCAAATATATTTTTGGCAATATATTTCAAAAGAAAGAATTTAATTTGAGACAAATTTTAAAATGAAAGTCTTAAGTGTTACAATTTTTTAAACTTTGAAAAAATTAATAAAAAAAAAGAGACAACATTAATAAATAATTAAGTGTAAGATAAAAAATATAGTCGACAAGAAATCGGAATGCACTATAAAAGGACCAATAAGTGTTTAGAAATGTAAGTATATTTTCTGTGTGAATCATTTGACCAGAATTTTTTTTGCTTATTTATATCTTTTTACTAGCCCATTGTAAAAGGAAAGCTGATGATACATTCAAGAATTGTAAAGGATAAAGTGATAGTGAATTGCGTCTACTATACCAGTGGCAAAATTCATTTGTGTTAAATATTTATATGAAATTTTTATTCAAATATCAAAATGTATACTATTTTAATAATGTTTAATTATGTATTAAATTTATTTAATAAAAAAAAATTTCTTATAAAAATAAAGTTTTTAAGTAAAAGTATGAATCAATTTCGTAGGTAAGACTGTGACCCAAACACACGTCAATCGTGACCGATACATGCATCAAGTTTGACTAGTCAACTGTAACCAATTTTCTATTCAACTTTCAGTCACGTTGACATCAACTATGACTAGGACAGCAGTAGAGTGAGCAGGTTAGATATATGTTTTATAATCGAAAGAATTTATTGAACGTCCAGTAGCCTGATTAACCTTATATTTGTAAACCACAGTGAGAGGGTTTTGTTATATGACCAAATTTCTGCTTCGGGTTTCTCCAACCATGATCTTCTCTTCCTGAATTATAATATGTCTGTGACATGTGATTTTAAGAATATGGATTATGTGACTTTAAATATTGAATTGGACAACATATGTTGGGACCAGGTCTATACACTGGGTAATGCAAATGACCAATTATTGTTTATTCAGGAAAATGTGCATCAGCTTTATGGTAGATGCATTCCCGTTAAAACCAAGCTCATCAAACCCAAACAATAACCGTGCTTTACTACGGAAATAAAGGCATTAATTGAGAAGGGGGATAGTGCTTACAAAAGGTGGAAGAGGTTCAGAACTGATGACTTGAAAGCCCTTCATAAATCCGCACGGACGGAGGTTACTAAGCACATAAGAATTGCCAAAGCATTGTATTATGGTAGTAAGTTTTCCAATGCAATGGACGATATGTCTAAATGGAATACTATTCGTGAAATAGGAATTGCTGGAAAATGTTCTAAAACCGATTTTGATGTAAACGTGAATCAACTTAATGACCAATTCGTAAATTTTAAGGTTCCAAAGTCAGTCGGTAATTTGTATGATGACCTTTGTTGTGTCCCTCCACAACACTCCTTTAGTTTTTATTGTGTAGATCAGTTTGAAGTTTTGGAAATGTATTTCGGCGTAAAATGTTTGATGCAATTGATTTGATGAATTAGATCCTTTGTTTTGAAAGTATTGACACCTAGAATTTTGCCCTTTTATACCCACTTATTCAACATAGTGGCGGACTAAATCTACTTTTCCTGATAAATGGAAACTAGCTAAATCCTTCCCATTCCCAATACTAACAATGAGAAGAGGGATAATTGCTATTCTTCCTTTTTGTCGAAAGTTAAGGAAAACATTATAGCTCAACAAATCAATAATTATCTGGAGAGTCACAATTATTTAACTATTGAGTCAGTCGGGTTTCATGAAAGGTAGGAGTTGTACTACTGCTCTATTAAATGTAGTTGAGGATCTTAGGTTGAAGTTAGATGAAAATAGTGTAGCGTTTTTAGTTCTTCTTGATCACACCAAGCTTTCAATACAGTCGACCACAGAGTTTTATTGAATAAGCCCCGAAACTGTTTAATTTTTCTAATTCTGTTGTAGTCTAATTTATTCTTATCTGTTGAACAGATGTCAAAAGGTTCATATGAATGGCAATGAGTTGTCAGCATTCTGCCGTTCAGGTACTCTAGTAGGAGGTCGCTCCTCAGCCGGATCTACATCACTGGCGCCTCGTGTGTTTTGGCATCGGTAGGGCCGTATGTCAAGTGTGAGTGCCGTTACCAGGATGGTTTGGTTGCGTACTGCGCGGGGCCGGCCCGCCGCGCGGCGCGGGGCCGGCGGGCCGCCCGGGGCCGCCGTCTGGCCGGCGGTAGTGGTTCAGTATGGTGATGCTCGAATATGTGCCAGCGTCTCCTGGCATACCGAGTCTACCTCGTACAGACGAACTAGTCGAGATCCTTCCCCTTCCGGTCATAGCTCCAACTTACCGCGGCGATTTTGGAGGAAAAGCTCGACCGTTTGACTTACGTGCGGCAAGACGGACCTATGTACTCGAGGAATCCCGTCGTAGTCGAATGTCTATGCCTCTGGTTGAACACAGCCCGGAAGTACGATAGTCTTGCCGCGACCACCTGACATTGCAGTATCAAAGAGGAAACTACAGCAACGTTGGCTTGTGTCAAGTCTTGCAACCTCTGGGCATCTGTGCTGTTAGCGCATGACAGACTCTCTAAGTGCGTGCCGGGCGTCTGAGCCAGTTATATGTCTCATCGTTGGACAGGAACGTTTATAGCGATGCTTCGGAATTTATGGGCTGTCATAGATTCAACTCCTTTTGGCATTCGTATGCAACTTGCTAAAATTTATTTAATTCCTGTGCTTTTGTATGAGTGTGAAATTTTCGCAAACTGTGATGGTAACGACAACCAGAAACTCAACTTAGCATATAACAATATAGCAAGATATGTCTTTCGTAAGGGTCGCCGAAACCATATTTCTCATTTAGTATACCAGATATTTAACGTGAAATTTGATAACCTTTTGAAAATTAAATGCCTCATTCTATTCCATAAAATTATTTACACGCTACGGGCGAAATATTTATTAAACAGAATTAAGTTTGCTAGATCATACCAGTGCATGAAGATTATTCAACAACGGTATAGAACTCTTCTGTCACAGCGACAATTTTTTATACACACCACAAGTCTTTGTAATTCCCTACCAAATTATATTCAAAAGTTAGGCAATGCAAATGCGTTCAAAAACAAGTTATTTAAATTGTTCTCTTAATAAATATTTTTCTTTTTACTTTATAATTCTCTCATGGTATTTCATTTTTAATAAATTTTTGATATCATTTTATTTTTATTTTATATTTTATATTATTATTTTTATTATTTATTAAATCGATATATGTAAATATTGCTATATTTATATTTTTTGTTAATTTTTTACTTTTTTATATATTTTTATTTATGTTTAAATTTAATACTTCTATTAATTTTCTACTTTTATTCAGTTCTTTAGTTTGTTAATTGTTAAGTTTTTAATTGTTTTATGTTTTATATCTTATTGCTTCTAAACATAACTCTATCACATGTGTTTACACATCACACATGACGGTCAAATGACTAGTCACTTGACCGTCATTGTTCTGGTAGAATACATAGCACAACATAATTGGCCATTGCAACCCTTCAGTCAGGATTACGGCCTAGCTTCTCACACCACTTATGTTGCGAGTGTTAATTTTATACATTTTTACAACTCAATACAATTTTATTTACTCTCAGAGTTTTTGCCAGAAATCTGCTGAGAGGAAGTCGTCGAAGAAATATTTTTTCATATTTCGTTTTCATGTCTGACCGGGATTCAAACCCTGGCGTTTCGTCTAATAAGTCAACACACTACCTACTAGACT
>QOCX01000032.1:830163-847967 GCA_005959815.1 Sarcophaga bullata | reverse complement strand
TCTTCGGCGACTTCCTCTCAGCAGATTTCTGGCAAAAGCTCTGAGAGTAAATAAAATTGCCATGAGGAGTTTCTCAAAAAAATCTGTCGTTCGGAGTCGACTTTAAACTGTAGGTCCCGCCACTTATGTAAAAAATTAGCACACACAACATAAGTGGTGTGAGAAGCTAGGCCGTAATCCTGACTGAAGGGTTGTAATGGCCAATTATATATGTTATGTATGATATGAAATCAACATCACTAGCAAGAAAACAATACACCATACTTTAAAATTCGTGTACTACTCTTTGAAAAGCCTTTTGCCGAAAAAGTCGTTTGAATTGAAATTTTTTTTTTGCAAATTTTGTGCAACTGTTGTAAAACATTTAAGGTGGTATGGTGTAATGATAAAGTATTTGACCATAAAACAAAGTAATCTAGGTTCGAAACCTGGAAAAGACGAAATGCTGCATCATAGTTTTCAAATTTTATCGAAAAAACTTCAATCCTTCTCCATATTGTCCAATCAGTAAATCACCTAACTTCACAGGGATGGAAACATCAGTAACGAATATTATAAGAAAAAGTAGAACTAAGTAGAACCAATTCAACAACTGAATACTTGCTCACATAGGGCGTTATTTTAAAACAACAATGTTCCTATGCAAAAGATACTCATTTTTGTAGTGTTAAAGCAGTTTTTCTTGGATTGACTCAAATGATTTCGTAAAATTTTCTTAGACCAGAATCCGCATGAAGGATTTCCTCCAAGTTATCATTTTAGTAACTTTTAGCTTATCTGGGCGGTCTTTGTTTTTATTGTCTAAATCATTACTTCAGGACCGCACAAAATTAAATTTTTTTTCTCTAAAAATAAATAACAATTGAAAAATATTCATTTTAAATATAAGTTCTAATTATGATAACAAAGACGCCTTTAACATGACCCCATTTGAACTCAATGTATTATAACTGAAGACAATAAAAAAAAAGAAACTTAAATTGCCCACATGTTCAGAATTTTGTTTGAGAAAAAAAATTCAGTTTAAATATGTTCTCTATTAGCTAACACTACTAAATCTATTAAAAATACAAATACAATTTTAACAGAAAAAAGGCAAATTTAATTAAAAAACGATTACTTTTTTAAGCACATAAAAGACTTTTTTTTTTTATAAAATTACGAAATTTGTAAATTTTTAAAATTTTTCAAAAAGTCTTTGACTTGAAATACATAGACTATGAAAAGTTATGTTAGGCAGCTGTAAAATAGATTTTTTTTTTATCGAGAAAGAAACAACAATTACTAAAACTTTTTAAGGGTCCCGCCAAATATAAAGAAGCAAAGAAAAGAAGAACGTTTTAGAAATATTTGCACAATTTTCGTTATATTTTATTGCTTTTTCGATATAAAAGTCATCACCAGTGTTACCACTAGAATAATCGTGTTGATTTTAACAGTTGCAACACTGGTTATGACGTCTTTGTTGATGGCAATTTCGGTTTTTTTGGGAATAAACACCATCCAACTATTCAATAACAAAAAAACTACGTGAGTTGTCTTTAATAAAGACAGAAATGATTTACAATAAAAAAAAAGGTAAAGAGGGGGTAAAAACAAGTAAAATCATGGGACATTCGTTTTGTTACTACATAATCTATAGTAAATAGAATAGTACGGCAGAGTAGAGCAGGGTAAGCATCTGTAACGGATGTACGAATTGTCTAATCAACATTGTCTTGTGCTTTATGGCAGAAAATTTAAATTCAAATTACACCCATTGACAATTTCTATTTCTATGGTTTCACACCCGAAGGAAGATATGAAAAGAAAAAAAAAACGAAGAAATCAAATTAAAAATACACCAAACGAACTACACAAAATAAATCTAGACAGTATCACAAATATTGGCATTGGATCAAATAAAAAAAAATAAAATTTTTGTCTTCTTTTTTTTCAATTAAATTTCTATTTATTTTTGGTTTTTTTTTTTGTAATTTGTTCATTTATTTTTTTATTTTACAACAATTTTAAATAAATAAATGCAGACGAAAAGCAAAACTGATTCTATTTGAAAAAGAAAGACAAAAATGTTGTCTGAATGACACTTTGCGTTCGTTTCCTTTTTTTTTTTTTTTTTGTTTGTAAATGAAAAGGTAGTATTTAATCTATTTTAAAATAAATAATCGAAATAAATGACATTTGATTTAAATATGAACAAAAAAAAATTCATTTATAATTAAGCGTAGTTACACATGCTTAAGTTATTTGCACCAAAAGAGTGAAAAAAATTTTACAACAAATTATAAATTCTTTTAATATTAGAATTTTTTTCTCAATTTATAACAAAAAAAAATATTATTTAAAAATTTTTAAATGGTTTACATAATTACTAAAAAAATTTAAAGTATTCCCCATTTTTTAACCCTGTAATATTCTCTAAGGAAGCCATCAAATGTACCGTAGCTTGGTGCTAAAGTTACAAACCATCATTCGGAAAGAAAATTAACAAAATTTTTAAATACAATACAAATATTCCCTATGAAGTTCTAGGTATCATAAATCCAATGCTCTATAAAAGAACCAAAATAAATAAAATTAAATTTTCGAAGTGTACATCTGAAATAATCTGGCATGGGTCAATAATTCTATCCCGTTTTACCCTTTCTACAATACCCTTTCCGCAATATTTCTAAAAAAAATTATAAAATTACACCAACAGACCACAAATGCGACTAGAATAACAACAGAAATTTATTCTAAAATCAGCATTTCCACATTTTAACGAACTGTTTGGACCAACATTCTGGACTTACAGAGTGGCAATGCATCTATTGATATCGTTAGAGTTGTGAAATCATTGATTCAGACAAAAACTATCAACATAAGCAGTCACCACCCTAACCAAAAAATCTAAATATTGTTGAAACTATCTGGGGCAGGATGATAAAAAAGTATATGAAAATGAAAAGCAATTTGACTAATACAATTCATTAGTGGAAGCAATCTTCAAAACAGATTCTACGCAGCCTTCAATTTTTTAAAAAAAAAGCAATAATTTATAAGCATTTCTTGTCCATAGTGAAATGGCAATTCTTAATGAAAGTTTTTGGCATTGCCACACGTCATGAACTTCCTTTAAACTGAATAATTACATGAGATTCTCTTTTTCTTCAAACTTAATAAATTTGTAGTATCAATAGAATGTTAATAGGCGTATAATAATCATGGTGTTACAATTTATATTTTCAGGCATTAACAATTGGTTTGATTATCCCATTTAATTTTGTTTTCTTTCTTCTTTTTTTAAATCCCCCACTCGTCGCCCATAAATCAATAAATCCTTACTTTAACTTTTTTGCTACAAAAAAAAAAAAAAAACATAGCTTTTATCTTCGTCTGCTGATTGTATTCTTCGATTAAAAGTGAAATCGAAAGAGTAAACAACTTGAAATAGTTTTTGTTTTACTTTTACATGAAAACTGGGAGCAGTTTGGAAACTTTTTTTGTGAGATAAAAACGTCTGGAAAAGTGACATTATGCAGCAAAACTTTAATTTAACAATCCCCCACACCCCTTTTCAACTTATTTCGTATTAAGATAATGGTATTGAAAAGAATAATCGGTTCGAAATATTGTATTTAATTAAGGATTGCTTCAGAGTTTTCGTTAGCCAAATAATTGTTGGTTTAAATAACAAATTACAAAATTTATTGGTAAAACAAAATTAACGGAATAGTTTTAGTTATAAAGAGTTATAGAATAAGATTTTTTTTTGCTGAGTAACGTTTGTCAGTTGAAAATAAAATTTTTATGGTGCAAATTTGAAAGAACATCCCCAAAAAAATTAAAGAATTTAAAGAAATGTCATGTAGTTGTAAAACAGAATGTAGATACTAAACAAATTTAGATTATAAAGGGAACTAGAAAGAAAATGTTTGAATATACCACTTTAGTTTCAGATTAAGGCCAATATTGATCTATGAAGTTATTGCACTTTTAATAGGTTTGACCTGCTAGCACAGGTTTTTACGGCAACAGATTTAATTTCTTTGTTTAGCATGGTTTGGTTTCATCATGGATTGGCTTAAATCAGAGTAACGCTTGAAAGTAATGGTTCTGTTCATCAAACTTATCGTGCACTTCGTTAATTTTATGTTGCATATTATTGCCCATCATATTGGCTAATTCGAGTAGCAATGGATCGATTTCAGAATACGTTTACTTTTACTATCAGTATGCATTCCGTGAGACACCGAACGCTGCGCATTAAAAAAGATATAGCCTCTGCCCAGGGAAGTGTTGAAGAAGATCCAAATGAATCAATTTGTTGTCATTGTTATCTTAAGTTTTCAACATTCAACGTGTGGAGGAAATAAACCCAAGCAATAATCCTATGTACCACCAATTTGGCGAATGAATTGAAGAACAAACTATTATTGGCTATGAATTTGGATTGATTTTATAAGTGAATAAAAAGAACTGTCGCAATTAGAGTGAGTATAATCCACAAGCTTATACGCAAATATTCCACAGGAAATTACTGTTCGTTACACTTTATTAGCTGGTGGTGGCTTAACGTCGATAAAAACAATGATAATCAGAATGTTACTGCAAGTAGTGTTTAATAAAGGGAAATGATCGAAATTTTTTTCGTATCTCAAGTATTAGAGGGAATTAATCTTGCTGACATGTAGTTCCAAAAAGATCGTGCCACATACTATGCAGAACGCGCTACTTTTGATTTACTTAAGTAAACTGTTGATGAAAGAATAATTGTTCAATTAATTTACCATCAAGATTAATTCTATTGAACTATTTTCATGGGGTTATGCAAGTCACCATTCGAAGAGTCATTATCGAAATACAGCCGCATATGCTGCGAAAGATTAAGAAAATTGGTGTTCCAGATTGTGCTTTGTACACACCAGACAGTTGGTAATGGAAGTTGAAGCAACAAAAACAAAAAATTTTTTTAATATCATTACTTGTATGGTGTAAAGTTGTCCTGAAAACCATAACGCGAATCAATTTGTTAGGCAACATTTTTCGCAATTTTCAGAAATTTTTAATTTAAATAATTTTTTTTTTTTTCATTTAAAAAGTGAACCACTATGTTGAATGGTATTAAATCCTATAGAATATTCATGTCTCTTAATTCTTGTTTTTCTTTGGTTTTATTTTTATCTCATTAATTTAGGTTTCAGTTATTTATTACTCACAGATAATTGATGAGTTAAACCATTACTACTGCAACTATTTTTCTATCTTTGTTTAAGGAAATATTTTCCTCTTCTCTCTGTCAATCATTATTTAAGCTTGAGTTGTTTTAGGTACAAAGAACAAGAAAACGAAGAATAAATATAAAAATAGTCATTATTTTTGTTATTATAATCAATAACTACGTTAAGCAAAAGGCAAGAAGAAAAAACCTTAACCGAAACAGAATTCTATTAACTGGCACCCGTATATCCTCTGTAACAGCTCTAGATTTCCTTTTACTTTGAAAAAAATTTCATTTCCGTGTTATAACTTCTTTCGTTTTGAAAAATAACAACAAATTTAAAGTAATTTTCATGTTTTTTAATGAATGAAAAGTTTCCTTGGCAGTTTTATTTTATTTTTTATATTTCTTTTTGCCAGCAATAAAATGTAAAATATAACCTTGAGTTTTATAAAGGTACCAAGCATACGGGTTAACCCCAACAAGTTTTATATATGGTACTTAAAGTCTTTATTACTCTAAAAATAATTATCGATAAAACTGTTTGAATAATAAAGAATACAAAACTTTAAAATCGGCAAAGGTTGAGGAATATGAAAAAAGTTAATTATTATAAAATTACGTTCATAGTGATAATGAAATTACAATTGAAAATCACAAGAAATAAGAAGATAATTCATTTAAAATCTAAGAAAAGCAAAGAGTTATTGATTCCCATCCTTTATGTGAGGAGCATAGGGTCTCAACAAATTAAACATCCTTTACTTTTGTTCAAATGCCTCAACTTTGCTGTCTTTTTACTTTTAATTTCATAGTTTCTAGAGTCTAGAAGGTAACATGTTAGCTTTTTACAGAGAGAGAAAGAGAGAGAGAGAGAGAGAGAACTCGCGGGCCAACCTCAGCTCAGTCATTTCGAATAAAACAATTAAAAAAACAAATATTTCTTACGGCGACATTCTCCCAGAGTAAGTTAAATTGCTATGAAACATTTTTAAAATCTATCATTCTGAGTCTACTTTAAACTGTAGGTCGCGCCAACTCTTAACTCTTATTAATCAATTAATACAGATTACATGGTGGGCGGGAGTAGCTCGTAACCCTGACTAAAGGGTTGAAATAGCCAACAATGTGTGGAGATTTATGTAGTAAAATTGGTTGATAATTTCTATGTGGGGTTTTCCCAATTGTAAATGGATCAGTGATCGATGATTTAATACGTAAGGTTTTCATTTTTGCTTTTCAAGATCGATATGATATTTTTAAATGTTTTCTTATACAGGATTTCAGTTTGTGATTGCAGCTTGCATAACAGAGAAAACTGAATTCCATAATTTTAACAAAAAAGCAGACGCATTTTGTACCAGTTTGTTTTTCTAGTTTAAACCTTTACTCACTATATGGTGTAATTTTGCTACGGCATTTAAAAATTATTGAAACGTGTTCTGGGTAACTAGTACACAGGCTACTTATATCCAGAAACATAGCTGTAGCCACCTCAATGGTTTATTTGGGATATTGGATGCTGTAAATTAGGATTTTTAAGTTGCGCAAACGTCGTGGTTTTTCTATTTTGGAAATGTTTACTTTGGAAATTTTTAGTCTATCCCTTACAGGAAAAACATTTTAAAAGAGAAACGAACTTAAACTCTTCGAATAATCGATTTTTATTTTTATTCGAATAGCAATGATCAAAATCGAAAAGGCGTATAAGTGATGTCATAATGCTATGCTTGCGGGAATTATTTATTAATCATACGCACAGCGCAATTCGAAGCAAACCCCTTTGTGCTTTTCTTGTTCTTCCTGCCATTGGCATTGTATTTTCTAGCTGCGAATATCCTTATTAATCCAATAATAACTTTCATATGTTATAAGTATGTGTGTATAGTACAATATATAACGAGTGTCATATGTTAAATTTAATCTTCTTCTATTTTGACCTCTTATTAGCCTTCTAATATTAAAGTTTAGCAAAAGTTTAAATAACAGGATAAAGTTTGAGCAGCTTGTTCGTCTTTATTAAATGGAAATTAAAGTTATTGTGAGCGAGAGATGTTTTTAAATGACCTCTGGAGGTTCTATTTAAAAATTTTTAACATAAAACTTTAGGAAGACGGCAAATAAAATATATTCTGAACATGTATTTATAAGAGGTTGAAATCATCATTAGTACAGTATTATCATTTCTACATTAAATTTCTTCAACATTGAAAATAAGATCTCATTGTTATTATTTACAAAAAAGTTCTTAAAAATAAAATAAAATAAAAAATTGCCATGAAAAGTTTCTATCAAATCTGCTGTTCGGAGTCGACTTTAAAGCGTATTCACTCAAGAATAAAATTAACAAACACACCATAAGTGATGTGAGGAACTAGGTCGGAATATTAACTGTTGCAATGATCTATTATGTGTGTATGTATGTACGTGTGTATAGATACCAGGATAGTTAAGGCACACCTGTTAACAAATAACATTTGACAATGAAAGAGGAAATCGATGATACTAGCAGTGTCCATCTCATTAAACATCCATGATGCGGAAAACTTAGAATTTTTGCCTGAATAGCTGCCTTGAGTGGATTTTCATATAATCCTATTGACATCAATAATATCGTGTAGTAAACATTGATTGTTTGCAGTATCTTTTATTATTATTTAAAATTTTTTACAAAAACTATTAACAAAATATGAAATATATTTTCCGCATGAATATCTATTCCTTAACAAGTTTTCCTATGGACTCCAATGTAAAAATTAAAGATGTTTACAGTTAAAGATGCTTATGTGTACACTTATTATTGATTGACACTTATTGTCGAATACATTAAAGAAGACTTAGAAGAAGTCTATGAATTATTTAATTCTTAATGCTTTTTTTTCAATTATTTCGCAATTGATTTTGAAAAGAGGATGAGAAATTTAAAAATATAAAAAAATTGGCTTAGAAGTTCAAAAACCAGTAATAAATTTCAGCAATTTTTTGTTTATAATTAATTTTATTAAAATTGGTCTTTAGATAGACAAACAGATAAACATTAAAAAAATCAAAACAAAAACCACAATAAATAAACCAAAACCCAATATCCTCTATTTTCGTTTCATTTATTAAATAAATTTACACGAAATTCAAACATTTACTATGATTCTACGTGTTTTCTTTTATTAGTCTTCTCCCGCACTCTCTTTTTCTCCCTTTCTCTCTCTGTCTCTCACACACACACGTACTATTCATCCAACTCTTTAATTTAAGGTCAAACCGTATTTATTTGTTTATTTACTCTGTGTACATATATGTATGTGTATATTTACGCTCATGTCAATATTAATTACACAGGATACAAATAGACAGGCACGCACAAAACAATAACAATTCATTGCATTTGTTTTCGCAATTGCTTTAAAAGCCAAGCACCAACAACTACAATAACAGTTAAATGAAATTAAAATACAAAGAAAACGTAACGCTTATATAAATTAAAATTTAAATAATGAAAATTGCATGGAGAAAGAAACAGACATAGGCAAGCACAGCGGTACACACATACATGCACTGCAAAGTAAATGTAAACAAACAACAATAAGAGCTTTTATATTCTGTCTCTGTCAGAGGTCCTCTCTAACATGTATGCCTTAAATGAAGAAATAAAAACATTTTTTACATACAATTTTAACTGCCGCTAAAGTTTCTCTGTTTCAGGATAAAAATTATGCAGAAATAAAAGGAATTTTTAAATTGCTGTTGTTTACTTTTAATTAAAAGTTTTCTTTTAAAAAAATTAATTAAAAGGATTTCTTTACAAACGTCGTTGTTAAAAATAGAAATTTAAATTACAGAAAATGAAAAAGTGATGGCAACTAAACCACAGGTTTATTTAAATATAAAAGACTATTAAAAGAAAAAACTACAATTACAAATACAAATACAAATATCAGTATCATTAGGCATATCAAATAAATATTAAAATTTCTAAAAAAAATGAAATGTAATTGTATAATTAAATTTACTGAGTCTCCGTAATGAATTGGCAACATAAAATAAAATAAATAGCACGTGTTTCAAAGATAGCATATCAGTTTAGATTCTTTAACTCGTAACTTGTGTAAAAAATATCTGTTAACGTTTAACTAAAGTGTACACCAGCATAAGTTTAATTTAATTTTATTCAATCTTATTATATAAATATTCAATCTTTTATTGTGAAACACATTTTAACATTTGATTCTTTTTTTTGAGCAATTATTTAAAATTAAATCGAAAAAATTCGAAAGAAAGTGAAATTTTTACTTGGATTTCAGGGTAAAAAAAATTAGAAGAACGAAATGCGCATTAATTTATTTGCAAATACTTCGTTGAATCGTAAAATCAAGTTAAAAAATGTTTATTCATTCATTCATTTACAATATTTGTGGGTTAATTTTGTGTGTTTTACGCTTGCATAAAAACGCAAACATTAAAATAAATTTTTCCATTCATCAGCAGTAGAACACAACATCATCGACAACAAAATATTTTGTTGCCACATTTTGAGGCAAGAAGTTTTTATCATGCGATGAATTCAGTTCAAATAAAATGAATTACAATTTTACCAAACGTTCATATGTGGATACTCAATTAGGATAATCAATTCACCGGGTAATAATTATTCAATTAAGTTGAATTTACAACATTTTTTGATTTTGTTGTTTGATAAACTACTGACTAGTCACAATTGTTTCTTTTTTTATATGTCTAGTAAGTATTTCTACTTAAGATTCTAGATTAAGATTTATTAGGTTTTTATTGTTTTGTTTAAAAGCACATGAAGAGGAAACATTTTCGAAGTCATTATCCTGAATTTTGTGCGGCTAGAATTTATTGACAGTTCGGGCGAGTTTAAGACAGAAATGATATCATTAAAATCATAAAACCATCAGGCTGATAAATTCCAGCCAGGAATTATTACCACAACTCGGAAGGTTATTGGACCCAAATAAACTCAGATTTTGTAGGGCGGATGGTAACCTATCCTTTAGAAAGGAAAGTAAAATACTCTTGTACTAGCTGAAATATATTTTGATGTTTCTTTCATGCGTACAGAAGAAGACAAAAGCCCTTTTTGTCGATGCTCCTATGAAATATTCTTTAGTAAACTGAAATGAATTTTGGCGAAAACATAGATTTTTCTTTTTCTCGTAGAACATATTCATTTGTGCTCGATTTGAGACACAAGTAGTTATTGTTATTCAAACATTCTATTCTGTGAGGATCTATTTTCCTTGCTCTAAGATATTGCTTAATCTAGGGAACATTCCCAGACTTTTGGTTGTGTATAAAAAGAAAACTAATATTCTACAATATTTTGAATAATACGATTACTTAAATCGACTTATCAGTTATTCCTTTATGCTTTCTCATAAAACTGAGGTACTGAACACCCTAACGTTAATGCTGTGTATCAAAACCTCAAACATTCACTACAAGTCATCATTACCGTTAAAAAATAATGCGGCATGTGTAAATTTTTATCTCGTTTCCAATTGTATTCAATTTTGATGTGATAACAATAGCAGCATGACAGATGGAAATGCTTATCCGTATAATGACTATGGTATTGATTGTATTTCCTTATGCTTATAGAAATGAAAATTATAATTTTGGTTTGTCATATGAGCAAAGTATAAAATGAAGGATTATGGAAGAAAATTTTTTTAAAACCCCAAAAAAAAAAGTTCGTTGGAGATGTACAGTCTTAAGATTGTATATCTGTATGTATTCTTATATAGAAGATTGTATAATCGATTAATCAATATAAGTTACTGGCGTTTTTTATCAATTAAAACTTCTAAATGTAATAAAAAGTAATAAAAATCTTGAAAACTGATTTCATTGAATTTGGTTAAGACGCCATTAACTTCGTCTATAATCATAAAATAGTTTGAATACAATACAACACAAATACAGAAAATATTTGAAATACACTCGAAAGTAAAAAAATCGAATGGTCTGGATAATAAAATAAATTTCTATGAAAGCACATTTGAAATTAACAAGAACATACTGTCTCTCAAGCGAGAGATTTTCTGTCAGATGTAAATGAAACACTCAGGTGTATAAATACGTGTTATTCGATAAATAAAACTCCGGGTGGATGTTTACGCATGTCGATTGTTATGGTGAAATTTTAATGACATTTTTCCTTAAGTATTTCTAATTTTTCCAATCCAATTGCATGGGAAAGTGGCGTAATCCACAGCTATTGTAAGTCTTGTGTGATTTTAACATTTCCAAGGAAAGGAAATTCATTTGTGGGATGAACAAAATCAATTAACGAAATTGTTGTTATAGTTAACAGTGCCTCCATTATGCAAAAAACAAATTGTTTTTGACTGAAACTCGTGGTTTCTGATTACTTATACACTTTAAGTATGTTTTCGAGCAGTCGATAGCATTTCTTCGTGGACTTTGTGAACTTTGAAAGAGCTTTCTGCACAGTTTTCAGTTTTGGTTAGCATTTGAAAAACAGATACTGCTCAGACAAAATTTTACATCTATTTCGTGTCTTTATAAAAGAGCTCAATCCATGGTGCTGCTGTTGGAAAGTTACAACTCCAAAAGTGAAAAAATAAGGAATTCTAATCTGGCATTTATTCAACGTATCCCAAGAATGTTTGTCGTTAATCATGTGTTACTTTCATCAAATATGGAATTTTAAAAAATTTCAAACTAAATTACAATTTTTTCTCTAGACCAGCAAAATTGCATGCGAAACTCTTGAGTTGAGCCCAAAATAATGTAAATCGGGCCGACCAAGAATATCTCGGGTGATGAGTTTGAATCCGTGTCTCTTCTTTCCAGTTATTGCAAAAAGTCGTTAATAATGGTATTTCCAACTTTTTGGCGTGTTCAGTGTTCCGTGAAATGGATTTGATTTAGATTTAACGCAAATGTTGTTTTGCGTATATCTCTAACGACTCATATTTATCTTATCTCTACAGGGGCGATCTCATTTTCCCATCTTTTCTTTGTAGAGCAGTGTAGTCTGTGTGGAATATCGATCTCGCCTATGAATCCGTTTGAATTATCTATCGTGCAAGACTTTGCAAGTGCGAAATTAATAAGAAAAAACACCTAAGAGACCTTTTTCTCTGTATATGAATTGTATGAATATATGAAATCATTTCCTAATGCTTAAAAAGTGTTAGGTAAACAATTACTTACTTAATTGATCCTTACGATCATTTAGTCAGCATTACCATCTACCATACACACCACCCATGTTGTTTGTGTTAATTTTATACATGAGTAGCGGTACCCACTGTTGACTATCGTCTCCGAACGATAGGAGTTTGAAAAACTTTTCATTGCAATTTTATTTTACACTCAGCGCTTTCACTAAAATATTACTGAGAGGAAATCGCCAAAACTACCTCAACAATTAGTATAGTAAAGTATTCTCTATTCGCAATTCCATTTTGCGCTCACAATAATAAAACTGTTCGTTTTCAACTAACTCTCTATGTGGCCATTTACAATATCAGACGGTTTAGCTTATTAAATTCAGGCCTGCTCAATAGAATTTTTTCGTTACTATTTCTTTTACCTACAAAGGTTTAAATACTTGTCTATGAAAATACTCCGAAGTGCCGTATAAATATTCACATGTTAGTTGCTTTTAATATCATATAACAATTTTATTATATGAGGTTTTCAATTTCAATCATAATTTCCATTTATATGTCTGTCTATAGTTTAAGTATTCCTGATCTGTTTATTAACCTCTTGACAGCAATTACGCATAAGAATATTTCATAAAAATATTCAAATATTACAATTCATTTCAAATGCGTATAACCAAATTACGACAAATGGATAAAGTTGTAATGGAGAACAGCGTAGAATATAATTTGTAATCGTAGTATTGCTTTTCAGTTCAGAAAAACTTTTTGATTTTTTCAATGTTTTTTTTTAGCTTTCTTCCATTTATAAGTTTTACTAAAATTTACATAAAAACTATTTGTCGTATAGACAAAAGCATTATTGTATTATTAACTTTTTATACAAATCCATGACAATATGTATGAGACAAATATTTTTCACAAAATTTCATGTAAATTAGTTGATTTAATATTTCATATAAAAAGCAAAACTCACAACAATGTGAAAACAAAAACGAAGTCAATGACCTTAAAATACTATTTTCTTGTTTTTATTGTAAACAACAGAGAAATGTACAATACAATATATGTATGTATGAAGAGAAGCAGGAATTATTGTGAAATATTTTATGTTATCCTTCTACCCATATCTCACCATGAATGTGACATAAACCGTTTCGTAAAGTCTTTCATAGTGGCGTAACAAAAGGATAAAATTGAATAATAAATGAATCATTCATTGAATACAGAAATGTCACGAGTTTTTTTTGGGAGAAACAGTAAGAAGGTATAAATCTTTTGAAAAATTTCATCTATCACTCAGGTATAAGAGCTTATCACGCTGATTTTCTAAATGAATTGTAATGCAAAGGGTTTATGAGAAAAACCATCCAGTCGTATGAGTATTATATAATCAGAACAACTCTTTGAATTTTATTACTCATACGCAGTATAGAACAAGAAAAATATCTAAAGTTGAAATATTGCAAAGCTCTAGACTTTTTATGTATTTGGGTTTTGGAAATTTAAAGAAGACATCAGAAATATTTCTTAGTAGTGATAAATGGAAGATAACCGTTTACTGTTTTAATCTTACTTCATGTAAATGTTGTCCGCGATTATACTGCAAACGGCCCAGTTTGGCATAGTGTTTCTAGCATTTTGATTACTACCCTTCTAATGACAGCTATAATCTTAACTTTGATGCCAAGCAAAGATTCTGTAGTTCCATGTTTGCCGTAGCCTAGTAGCTAGTGTATTGGCTTCGTAGACATGAGGTCCCGCCATTCGTGTATAAAATTAACACACACAACATAAATGATGTGAGAAACTAGGTCGTAATGCTGACTAAAGAATTGTTATGATCAATTATGTATGTATGTGAAGATACTGATGCAGGTTTACCACAATTTCATGGGAAATCGGTTGCGACAAGATATGTTAATGGACATTTGCGGAATGTTGAATGGAAATTATCTACACTGAGTTGTTCACATTCGGACAAACTATTATTTTGGAATAACATTTTTTTGTTACTGTACCGTTTAAGTAAATTATCGAAATTCCATCATCAAATTCTATAAAATCTTCAATAATTTGTTTTGCCTTTAGCCGAGTACTGTTCATTTCATACGAACTTTTTATCTTACAAACTTTTCTTGGCATCTAGATCATTGTGGATGCCTTCCGAGAGTTTCTCTATATATGCGCATTAACTTCATCATATTCAGACTTTGTTTTATTATTTCGTTTGAAAGCAGTTTAGCAATACGCTTTTCCTCAATGCATTATGTGTTTAGATTTTCGGGTGAGTGGACCAAATTTCAAGATGAAGACTTTTGATTGGTTTTTCTGTATAAGGAATATGACACCATCATGAGGTGTTGTAGTGATACTCAAGTACCGGAGTGATACACATGTTATGATTGCATGTTGGTTATTGTAAAGGCTGGCAATTATTCGATTTTCGATAATTATCTGCATTTCATATTCCTATTACTTAGGGGCCAATAATTCTAGATCATTAAAGTAGTTCCGATCTTTGAAAGCATCCTAGTAGCACTTCGTTTAGTGATGACAATTGCAATTAATCGGAACGGAAAAATAAAAAGTTTTAAATTTTGTGTATGAACTTATTTTTAATACACAACCAAATTTTTGTGCATTTTATTGAATTCAATTCCATCAAACTTCAACCAGCTGTGTGACTTAGTCTATTATTTGCAGCCGTTAATAGAAGATTATGACGTGAGTTTAGAAATAATTTTAAAAATAAATTTCATGAGCTCATTAACCTCGATAAATACTATGAACACTCTGCATACCAATCATTCTAGGCAAAATTTTGAGTATCAATTAAAAAGCCACGTACCCGCTGCCCTCGCCCTATGAAACAATCTTTTTGCCTACAACTGTCGTTCTGAGATGTAATTCAACCAATTATACTAAAACATAAATATGACCTTAAATAAATGGCAAGGAAATTTTATAAATTCCACAATTGTTTTCATCTTATTCTCCAAAAATAATATTTTGCCGTTTGTAAATACAAATTTTAATTGAATGATTATGAATAATGAATCAATTATTTATTTCGTTATGATATTACTGTAAACAATTATAGATTATTGGCTAATAATATAAAAATAAACAAATAATAAAAACAACAATACAACAGCAACAACAACAACAAAAAGAAAACACATTTAGACATACAGTCTAAATGATTTAATAATTATTTTCTAATTATTCAACAAATTACACGTTATATACACATGACTGCATGTTCAGTAATGAGATGAGAGCAATAAAATGAAACAAAAAAAAAATATGTTAATATTGAGAAATGTGGGGAAGGGGGACGAAATGAAAATATAATTGATATTTAAAATTCGTATACGTTTTTCATCTTATAAAACAGAAAAGAAAAATGAAAAGAGGCGAAACTAAATAGAAGTAACAGATCCAAGTGAACATGATTGACATTAAACATGATTAAATTTTCAAGCAGGCAGTTAATTGCCAATTGAAATGATGGTTTTTTTTTATTTTGGTGTTTTTTAGTCGATTGAAATATAAAACTGGGTTTGTATAATTGAAAATTCACAAAACAGCAGTGTTTATGAGTAATTTATAATATAACTGTCAGTGTCTACATTAAGACGAAGTTTTACTAAAGACCAATATTTAACAACAAAAATTTTACAATTATTTCGAATATGCTGTGGGTGCGTGGTGTAATAATAACGATACTTGTCTGGGAAAAAATCTACCCCAAAATCCACCTGATGCCTACATCTCCAGACAGGAAAACAACAACAACAACAAGTATCATTTGAATATCAAATATTGTCTGCTTTTTAGAAACAATACGACGCATTGAGTAAAGTTCCTCACCACTAAATCAATTTCCACAAACCATTAGATTTTTTCTCTAGTCAACTAGAGACGGCAACCCTGTCATTGTAGGACCTGCTACAGTACACCAATCCAAGTACACTTACTTCATAAAAACTTAGTAATACTTAGCGACACCCTGAGGTTTGTCGGGTTGGCCAATAAATTGTCTGGTCATTGTACACTGACTCCTCTATACGACAATATATCATTAGATTCTAATGCGTTTAGATATCCTTGCAATAATGTATTAGTAATGAAATTTTCTGAAAGCGCAAGTTATTTAAAATTATGTTTAACTTCCCCAGTATTTATATTGATTTCCTTAAGTCCTATTTAAAATATAAATTCTCTTACAAACTCGAGTAAAACATCTTAATGGCACACTTCAATAGTAAATTTTATTCGATCTTACATGATTGATTCGATTAAAAAATTAATTGTTTTGATTTCTTTTTTATCCTTTTCTATAAATGTAATCATATTTAAGTTGTTATTACCGTTGCATTATTTTCATCATCTTCTTCCTCATCTTCATCGTTGTTTAGATCTTTGGCCGAAGTTGATTGGCTCAAAGTTTCGGCACTACAAGTGACCATCGAACCGGTAGCATTACTGGCACTACCAGCAATGCCGCTTACACCACTGACATTCTCCATGAGCATGGTAAAAGCTGTTAAAGCGTTACAAACGATTATTACCAATTAAATGTGTCTAAATATTTCCTTTTAATTTCTCTTTTTATTATGATTCTTATGAATAATAAGACACTATGAAAATGGTAATTAAATATTTAATTACATTGATGCTGATTGTATTGAATCTTATTAATCTTTATTGTACTTAATTGCTATAATTTCTTTAGAAATTTGTCTCTTCATTATGTTTATTCTTTCTTTTTTATAACATTCAATTACATTCTACAGCTTTTATTATTTCTATGTATTCCCAATTAGATTTCTTTTTTAAACTTTTAAATATATTCTTTGAATTTCTCTTTTTATTATGTTTCACAAGACTTTAACGAATGCTTTAAGACACACCATGAAAACGGTAATTAAATATTTAATTACATTGATTATGATTGTATTGAATTTTATTAATTTTTATTACACTCCTTGACTAGAATTTCTATAGAAATTTGTCTCTCCATAATTTCACATTCATTTATGTTTCATAGCTTTCATTATTTCTATGTAAACGTTGTCATAATTGCCGCTAGACGATTATATGTCAAGCTGATTTGGTAAAACCAACAATTATTGTTATCATTGCTGTTTTTGTCAATTTAATGCCCGCGGTAATTTTTGCTGTTTTATTCCTTGTCTTTTTCTTTAATTTTTATGTCATTCAATAAAAACAACACCAACACCAAAATATCATTTAAAAATTTATTTTTTTCAATCATGACACAAGGATTCTTTTTAATTTTTTTTATTTTTTTTATTTTTTTTTTGTTTGCGTGTAAAGCGAATCTATCAAGATTTTAGCACTTTCAGGGGATCCCCGTTAATATATTTTATTCGTTTTCTTTTTTTTTTTTTTGCTTTTTGTTGTTCTATTAAATT
>QOCX01000032.1:715188-820709 GCA_005959815.1 Sarcophaga bullata | reverse complement strand
ATACAGGTAAATATGTATTTCATTTTATTTTCTATTGCCTTGGTAGACAGCCAGACAACTATATAATGAGACCACCCGCCATATCTCTTTAACTAAGCAACCTAAAAGTGCAGCCAAAATTTGTCTTCTTTTTTATTTATTTTTTTTTTGTTTTATTGCTAAAAATAATTCAGTTTCAATTATTATACAAAAAAAAAAAAAAAAAAAATGGGAAGAACAAATGGGATTGGGAAATAAATGTTAACGAAGTAAAAATAAAAATAAACATTTTAAACCATTTCAAATCAAAATGCAATTTAAATTGCATTCATAGATGTTTATAAGATATGCAGATAACAAATCTAGATTGAAACCTAGTCCTTTAGATGCAAATCCGAAATATAATGCAATGGTCTGATTTGCATCAGGAAAAGTACACAGACGACTAAAAAGTACCAGAGGCAATAGTTTCCGAAGTTTTCGATCTTTTGATAACTCTAGCTCTAACATTCAAAAGGAACGGTACAAATTTCAAAGTTATCGATCTATTAGTTTGTTGTATAGAACACTGTGAATGAAGCAATTTTTGTTATTTTGAAAAAATATATAAAAAGGAATTCTTTGCGTTAGTATAACATTGGAATTTTGAGAAATGAAGTCAAAACCCAGGTCAGATATCTTCGACTTTAATAGAGAAATTATATTCATTTCCTTTATTATTCATTATTATCAACTAAAATACATCACTAATTACGATAAACGCAAATAAAAGGACTGTCATATATTTTTTTACTATAAATATCTTAAATTAACACTTACCTTAAAACCGTTTCAAATATCCAAAGTTATTTATTTTAAATTTATTAAGAAAAGAAAAAAAATATTTTTTTGTTTTATTTTTTTTTTTTAGAATAAAATAAATAAAAAATTGCTACAATTTTGTTTTATTATATATTTCGCATTATTTTAATTGTTTTATAACAGTCCTTTCTATTCTTTAATTATGGTATACAATGTATTTAAAACAACAATTAAAACAATTTTTAATTTTTCTAACACATTAAAATTTTGATTTTTGAAGAATTTGCATGATTTTAGACTCGATAAATCCCAATAATCTCGCACAGATGCACACTTTTAAGAACGAGTGACCAATTGAAAGTGGCTTAAATCTCTTACTGAAGTCGCGTTTAAAGCAGGTGTTAAAATTTCACCTCTGTTGAAAATATTCGTAAATTTTTGCGAAAATTAACAAAAATCTTAATCTATATTTTGTCGCCGAATTCCATGGAAAATCGTTTAAAATATTGCTAAACCGATCGAACGTGTTATAGATTTGAAGATTACAAAGAAATTTAATACAGACACATAAAAACCAGATACACATACATATGTATGTATCAGTGAATATTTGCAAGTAAATATTGTCAATTAATTATTGACTCTTTTTATAAATGAAATAAATACACAAATAAATATGATTTCGTCGTTTAAATAATTGTAGCGAAAATATTTCAAAACAAAATATGTATTTGCTTAGGAGAAAAAAAATCTTAAGGTTGTTGCATGTGTCTTTTTTCATTTTTTTTTATTTCTTATTGCTTTAATTATGACGTTTTCAGTAACAAAATTTTAAACAAAAATATTATTATTATCGTTATTGTAAAACAATTAAAATATATCAACAACACGCTTTAAGAAAGAAAAAAAAATGATAAAGTCCCGTGCATATTATATGTGATTATAACGTAAATACAAATAAAACAAGTTTCAAAATGTAGCATTTCTAGACGAATTTTATAAACGCTACTATCCTGCAGGGGATACTTAAAACTCCAAATCCTACCTTATCATCAAAAGCTACTTTATATACCAAAATTCAAGTGATGATTTTGTAAGGGATGTTGAGTCGATAAATTTAGTGAAGTGAAAAGAAATTCATTAAGTTTCCAAGGTTAGCTGAAAACATTGAGCCTTGTAGTTAACCGGAGCAAATGGTGGCCATGAGGCATTTATAGTCAAGCAGAAGTTTGTTACATGTGTGTACAACAGTAGTATCGTTTGAAGGAGGTATTTCAGGTATTGTGCTCCATTAAGCATAACTGTATATAGACTTGACCTGATATGGATAAAGAAAGAAAAAATGTTCCTTAAACCTAACTGGAATCCATTTTACGAACCTTATAGCAATTGTAATGAGTACACCTGCCCGGTGACCGAAAATTACCCCACAATGACTTCTGCACTACTGGATATTTGATCTGTCATTGCCCTACATGTGGGGAGCTGAGATGATGGGTTTTTGAGATTTCACGCTTGAGGGCAGAAAGTGTGTAGCAATAGATGATTTCGTCATTTCTACACCTTTATAAAACTATGTACAAATTTGTTAAAGTCACCGCAGTCTAGCACGCTTATTAGACATGAGGCATCGGTTCAAACCACAGATCAGACATTTCCAACAAAATGAAATATCAAAAGATAGTTCTTTGGCGACTTTCTCAAAGTTTTTCAAAAATCTGTCGATTCCAAACTTAAGCTCATGCCACTCATATATAAAATTAACACACACAATATAATTAGTGTGAGAAGCTAGGTTCTAGTACTCACCGAAGGGTTGTAATTATTACAATTATTATTATAAAATTTCTTACTTACTTACTTAATTGGTCTTTACAAGTTAGCTTCAAGTTAGCTTAGTAGTGGGAAACTTTAGTAATTAAGACATACATACATACATAATTGGCCATTACAACCCTTCAGTCAGGATTACGGCCTAGCTTCTCACACTACTTATGTTGTGTGTGCTAATTTTATACATGAGTGGTGGGACCTACAGTTTAAAGTCGACTCCGAACGACAGATTTTTTTTTGAGAAACTTTTCATGGCAATTTTATTTACAGCAGTTTTCTGGCAAAAACTCTGAGAGGAAGTCGCCGAAGAAATATTTTTTTCATATTTCGTTTTTGATGTTTGACCGGGGATTCGAACCCTGGCCTTTCGTCTAATAAGCCAACACACTACCTACTAGACTACGGCGACTTACTTAAGACATACGTTGTAGAAATTGTCCTCTCTGGATGAATTTATTTACATAATCACAAGGTACAAGATGAGGTCATTCAGAAAACAATTAATCGCATAATTTCTTCAACATGTAATATCCAGAAGCATAATAGTTATAAGTTATTATTAATTATTTTTTTGTTTTTTTTTATTTCAATATGAATCTTTTTTTTTATTGATTTTATTTATTACAATACAATTACAATACAATTATGTTGTCAATATAACAAGCGGAGTGACTCAGACCTTATGCCAGAGCAAACCAGACCTGAATCTGTAATGGGAAACCCTTCACACTGCTATACCAACACACTACACACTAGGCTGCGAGATTACCTTAAGTATAAATCAAATGTAATATACTCATATCGTATAGAGGAAACAAAATACTCAAAGAAGTAGTGTAGAGTTCTTTTTCAGAGTTTTAAACAATTTAAGAGAAAACACTTGAACACTTTTTTTTTATAAATAAATGCATATTCGAACCTATAAATAGTATAAAAATATTACTTGAAACCCATAATGAAAGCAAAAGTATTTTGAGGTTTTTTAAGAAAAATGTTTTAAAATGCGTGTAAAAAGTATTTTAATATTGTATATTTATATGAAATTTAGTGCTTTATATATGCATCTTCATTAAGAATTGAAGACAATTCCTTTATGCCTTTCATATAACAACATCCATCCGTATTGACAAGTACCTTGAGACAATTCAACTAAGTTATCACCATAGTCTGGTGATAGTGGACGGTAATCACTTGGGATCTGTCTCAGACTTTAAGCAGACTACGTCCGTATAAATTTCGCAATTAAGTTCAGGAAACCAGAAGGTGCAATGTTTTTTAGTACAAGACAATATGTTGGCTATCTTATGTGTGACCTAGTCTGATCCAATTATACTTTTACAACATGAGACCCATATTACTAGAGCCATATCTTTACGAGACCTTGCGCAACCTCTCTATTTGGGCATTATTCAACCTTTCTCAGATTCACAGCGTTGTCTTGAGTGTATTTGAAGCTATTCATGCGGTGATAAAGAAATCTGTTCCAACATTGTCAATCGTTGTGCATGCAAGTCCTTGAAGCGATTGCTTATATCGATAATTATTTTGAAAGTTTGATGGTTATGTCACATTTTGCTCTGCAGTTTTCTTCATAACACTGCGTTCCAATATCTAAACGATGTGAATATACTGCTCAGCTATCTTACAGCAGTTGAAAACCATCCCAGAGCTCTTATGTGAGAACCTAATACCCTGGTTATCAGAAGGAATGCTAATATATATTCCATAGATATTGTAATTCTTTAAAATTTATCACATCAGCCCGTACGATCGACAGTTTCGCCTGGAAGAGGATGCAATGGTCCGGCAGTCTTCTCGAGTGACATATACTTATACACTCCGAAGATATGCATCCATTCACACCTCCAATCAGGCTCGAATCATTTGTAAAGATCTATACGAAGTAGTTTAGGAAGTGGGTCACATTTTGTCTATTCATTTTGTTAATGGTCAGGATCCTCTACAGACAATCTCTAATCCTAATCCTCTAATCTAATCCTAAAGCTCCGCAATCTCAAAACGTTTTCTTATTATGCGGTTTGAAACTGAGGCATTGAGTTCGCTGATATCAGAATGCTCATTTACTTTAATCTCCACAGTGTTCTAAAGGCGGATATCTTTACTTCTGGAGCACTCCATCATCAGTGCAATTTTCCTTATAAATAAACACCTTGCTTTTGAGTTTTAATCATATTTTTTAGCACCTGATGTACGAACACTACAAAACACTTTTAGGCGGAATTTCAAGTGCTTGCTAAGCTTCATATAGTGGTTTCGAGAACAGCATTTCGAAAACAGTTCCTATTAATATTATTTTTAAAACGCATATATGCTTGTGGGAAAAATATCCCGACTAAAAGCTAACGCTGGTTAATTCCCTGTCAACTTATAATGGCATAAAGTACCAAACATCATAGATCATAATTTTTATCTCAGCAAGGCGTATAACATATCCAAGGTCATAAGTTTTTAATTAAACTTAAAAAAAATGTAACTTCTGACAAACTTTCTATTTAAAAAATAGTAAATATTTATGAAAAATATTATTTCAAAAATATTTTCTTCTTCCTATTCCGTCTTTCTTTTTCTCATCTGATCTATTTATTATTATAATTATTCAGTATTTATTATTAAATTTAGAGAAACAAATATCACAAGAAAAAAGTTCACTAGTCATTAGAAAAATTAAAGCCAATCGATTGACAACATTATTAACGTCTATGATTTTACCTAAACAACTTCTATTAGGCGCTAATTTTGTATGTTTTTTTTTATTACTAAAGGGTGTTAATTTTTTAAAATAATATTATGGGTACAGAAAATGAAAAAAAAAGAAATCAATCACGTTAGATGTGTTAATAAAAAAAAAAGCTTAAACAGTCGAAATAATTTGAAAATGGCTAATAGTGAAAAATTTTATTAAAGAAGGATTCCAACCAAGGTAGTCTTGTGTACTCGACAACAATGTGAGGATCGTGGACCAGAGACTCTGGACTGTTACACCACACCGAGCATAAGGCATATGTAATACAGTTCGTAATAATTATAATATAATTTTAATTGTTTATTCGGAGCTCAGAATCAGTAATTATTTGACTAGATTCCATCCAGCCTTAGCTTTCTTCCTTTATGCGTGATCTTTTTCGCCCGTAGTCATTCATTTTTTATTCGTATTTCACTTAATCGTCATGTATAGTTAGTTTTTCCTAAATGCTTGATAACTATTGGTGATGAATGCCTAGTTCCCTATTAACGTCTACGTTATTTTTTGTGTGCTAGTGTTTCTTATTTTTTTTTCCAAGATGTTTACAGTATCGTGTCTCTAAACCCCATAGATTTTTATTCATATTGTTGAACTACATTCAAATTTCTCACACTATTAATAAGACTTTCATAGAGAAAAAGTCAAGTTCATGTCTACAGGAAGATAGCGACGCCATCATTTGGCATTTTTTTTCTTCAAGGCAACAACAATTCCTACCGAAATCGTATTAAATCAATCAATTAATTTATTTATCAATCAATCAATAATTTAATATATTTTTTTTATTATTTAAAAATGTTCGTCTAGAAATTTCCCATTATATTACGAGATTTATTTGAACGTAAATAATATGTTAAATAACAACAAAAACTTAAAATTCGAATCTACGCAAAATAAAAAAAAATATCTTTATAGGAATAACAATAAATTTCTGGAAGAACAAATAAAATATTATTATATTTTATTAACAAATAATTTGAAATACGTCTTAAAACAAATGTATTGAAAATTGAATTCAATGATTTGTTATCCGTTAAATAAGTTTTATGGAACTTCAATGAACTTTCAACTTTAAAATATTAAAAGTTAATAAAAATCTGCGGATGGATAAATTCAACTTTTTTGTTGAATTTCATTTATTCAAGTTGAAATATTTCAAAACGTTATAAAGGTGGATAGGTGAGTTTGAAAACATGTACTATCATGTAGATAAGTACAAATTTCAGTCGAGAGTTGAGAGGATAAAGAAGACTGAGTTAGGTACCAAGGGCTGAACAGAACTGTTGTTTTACAGTGGCCAAAGACTCCTGAATATAAAATATCTTCATCTATAATCACAGAGCTACTTTTCTCTTTGTTCTACATTTCGATAAGATCAGAGACCAACCCAATCGGTGATACCTAACAGTCAAAGAAGATCTCATAAGATTTTAAGTTTAAAGAGCCTGAGCCAGCTACGTCCTTAGGACCTTCAGAGCCTATTTGGACGACGTTAAAGTCATTCATTCAATCTAAAGTAAAGCTCCAGTCCCAAAGATTTATACAAAACTCTGTCTAGCTTCTACCCAACCATAAGATAAGAAACTACAACTCAGGCCGAAATATATCCTCGGGTGTTATTAAAAAGTCTATTCTTACCTTCTATGAAAAAGATATTAAAAATGCTGGAGTAGCACAGTAGCTTACCGTTCTTCATGCTTCTATTGACGTTTCTCTTCTATTTCAGCTTGTCATCTAGAATAATGCCGAGCTATTTGACTTTAGAAGAATGTGAAAACTGCTAACCATATAACCTAGGTGTCGATCTTGTACCTATCCGAAAACACTTAAAACTTAATTGATCTATAACGTCAACAATTGGGCTATTTGAAGGGCAAAATCATTCACAAACGGCTGTGCTCCATCAGGGCAACTTGTTTCAAATTCCCCTAGCGGGCTTTTTAGTATTCTTATATTCCGGACTTGGCACCTTGCACCCTCTAACTGTTACATTCAATGATTATCGATTTTCTTGGTAAGAATTGGCCTCAATAAAAGCCCGTGAAAATTTTTGGTCAAAAGGATTTTAAAAATGGGAACATCATTTTCAAGATAAATTACATTAAAAAACGAATTCGAAAAATATTGAAACGGAATGGTATTACCCTCACTATATTAAATGGAGGCTTCATTTAATGTAAAAACTGTTCGCAAAGATATCAGACATTGTTAGTAATGGAAATAGTCACTTCACAGATTCCTAGTAATTAACCAGGTCAACAGTCATTTAGTTTCTCTATTTAGGTTCCATTTATCGAGATAGGATGGAAATAAGAAATTCTTTTTTTAAAAATTAAAAACATTCTTAATTATAATTTAATTGTCATTTAAATAATTTTCTAGTATATTTTTATATTTTGTTCATTTCTTTTTTATTCTGTTTCTCATGGTAAAACAAATAACGCATTAACTCGTCACGTGCGATTGACAAATCTCTCTTTTGGTACTGGTCCTTTTTCCGCGTTCCACTCCCTCCCTCAACAACACTCTCGTTGGCAATATGTTTCTGATCATATTATATTCATTTTATTTATTTATTTATTTCATTTTTTTTTTTATTTGATTAATTTATTATTAACTAATTATTTATTGTTTACAATAATAATATCATACTTATTATACGCATAACATTCATATTTACATATTCAACAGGAATATACATATATATGTACATACATACTGTATACATACAGTATGTCTATACTTTTGTATTTTCAAGTTTATTTCACTGAAGTTTAATTTTTTGTCTTTTTTTTTGTCGAATTAATGAATATTTCCTTGAATATGCAATTATTCGCATTAATATCGATATTGTTATTAAATATTGTTTTTCATATTTTTCTTGAAGGTTGCCTGATAACGGCGCTTTGAATTAAATTTGGAAATTAAATTTGAAAAGCTAATCGGTTTATCCAGGTAAGATTAGGGGCTTCAGAAATAAATACAAACATTTTATTTAATGATTTTATTAACAATTACAACTTATTTAGAAATGCCTTAAATCCCATAGAGTTTGAATACACAAACAAAATAGTATCGTAAATGGAGGTATTTAATGGACAGACACCACAAGTACATTCGAAAAAGTTTGCTATATTTTTGTTATGTTTTTTTCCTTGGTGGAAGATTATCAAAATATTGAAAAATTTTCAATGAACAAACGGGGCATTCATTCTGCACATTCGTATTTAATTTTCGCTAGTTCACACAGCTTTAGCAGACGATCCTCCAACAACATTTTGTGGATGTCCTTAAACATTTCTGGCGTCGACACTACACATCAATTGGTCTAGTTTTAACTCTGACATCCAAAATTTTATAGCCTTTATTAAAGAGTGACACTCTTCCGCGAATAAAACATTTTGCAAAATGCAATCGACTTTAATAATAGCTCGACAAAAACTTTTCAAATAAAAGTTACTTATAAGTTCTCTGCGATCATGTCTTTAAAGAAAATTTAAATCAACTTGATGCTTTGAAATAAAGAAACATATCATTTATTTGGTTGTAACTTTTCAAAAAAAAAGTAATTTCTTTCGATCATAGTAATTAGTTGCCCCAAATAAAACAATTTGTTTTTAACCTTGAAGGTCGTTTTACCCAAATAAAAACGTTTAACTTACCTTAAGTATATTATCACCTGGCAGAAATTCCTCCTCATTTAAGGAAATCTTCATTGTTGCCAATATTATTTATTTTCAAACTAAAACCATAATTTCATAAATTTATTTTGCATTTTATTTTGTGGTTTTTATTATTTTAGTTTTATCCGCTAACTCCCAGTTTTATTCTGCTCAAAATCCGATTATTATTTCTGGAATTTCCATATCCGCTTGCCATTTTAAATATTGTCAGCGGCAGTTTCCGTTTACAGTTTAAAAAAAATAAAACACTTATTCGAGTTGGAAAATGTTGTTTTTTTTCGATACGAGTATTAAATTTTTGATTTCTTTATGGCTTCACTTTAATTTTAATACTAATTTATTAATTTTCTTTCAAATGTTGCGAAATAATAATAGAAAAAAATGTATACGAATTTTTTCTTATTTTCCAAAAGGGAATTTGAAAAAGGCAATAAAATAATACAGTGTTGAACAAAAGTTTTTTACAATTAACAATAACATCTTTTCTGATCACCATATTGAGATTAACCAATTCTAGACTATATGTATTATTTCGGTGGCTAAGCCTACGACTGTCTTCAGAATTGAAGTCTATAACATATCTTTTTTATCGGTTGGCGCTGTTCACAGTGTATGTCTGAACCACAAACGTTTTTCCTCTTCCGATTTGTAGGCATCCCTTTGACGTGGCCTTTGACATCGCGAAAGAGGCTTGCAATAATCTTTAATAGATTCAAAGATTTTTTCTACTTAATAATTGTTCATTTATGCTTTCTACTGTATTTCCTTAGCCAATAAACGAACGATTTGCACAAAAGAATTCTTAAATATTTTCTATACGTCATCATTAAATGTATTTTCGATGTATTTTGTTTTTTAATATGATTTGTAATTACTATACTATAAAATAAATATATTTTTGAAAACAATAACAAATAATAGATAATACAATAGATACTATAGATACAATAATAATAATAACAATAAATATCTACATAAATCACTTAAAATTGTTTAAACAAAACGGAAACAAAAATATTTTGCTACTCTACTGCACGTTTTAGAACCGGAGAATTATTGTCGAAAGTTTATTCCACTTTTGTATTCCGAGAGAAATGAAAATAGAAAACGTATAGAATGGTCAAATATGCAGAGTATTCAACAAAATTCCAACGTTTCTCTGCAAAATGGATTTTGTAATTAGTATTAAATACGAAAATCAAAATCCCTAGAAGTTGCAAATCTTATAAAATTATGAAAAATTATTTTATGGGCAGCTTTTAAAAGGCATCTTAGTCAGAATGCACTTTTTGATTTATAAATAAAAGACAAGTATTTGTAGAGAAAGTTGTGATTATTAGATTGTAAAGAAGACGTGTTCTGATTAAGTATGGAATAAAATACCCATCAAATTACCGCAACGGCCCAGGCGACAGGAAATTACTCATTTCATGAACTACAACCATTTCAGAGAGATGGGACTGTATATCACCGATGATGCGTTGGATCTCGTTTAGTCACATGATCTCGATGGCCAATCGACAATTAAACTTTTTGATAAATTTGTTCTTAAAACCGTTGCTGAAATAAATTGAATGTGGCACTCATATGTGGTAGCTGCTAAATTTTAAAGCTACTACTTAAAGAAAAAAATTATGCTAAATTTAAAAGCTACACTCTTACTGAGACACCCTTTAATTTGAAAACACTAAACACATTTGCAAATTAAAAATGTTACCGAATATACCTTAAACTCATAATACCTTTTTTAAATAGTAAATCTAACAAGAAAATATTTCAAGTGTCCCCGCGGTGCTATGATAAAAGTGTGATCTTTAAATACGTATTTAAATTTTTAGTATTCGCAAATTCCTTTTAATACGTTTGGGGGAAATAAATGCTGAAAACGAGAACGGGTTATTTAGATTAAACAGTTTATGTTGTTAAATTTTACCCAAAACTAAAGAGGCAACCATAACCTTATTCAACTGTATTTACAATCTTAGATAATAAAGATATAGCGACTGAAAAACTCCGTTTGCTATTATATCCCCACATTCACAATATGCCGTCATAGTTGATATTCTTGTTAATTGAACAGTTTAATTGACTCTAAACTGAAATCAAAGCAATGAATAAAAATTAGTCTGTTAATGATGTTACTGCTAGGATAATCTTTGGAGGATTAGCGTTCAGGACGCGATTTATGCTATAGTTGGCAATTGCACCTACAACAGAAATTTGATGTTGTGTTATGATAGGAATGTGATACGTCCGTAATAACCAATTGACCAACTTTGATGAATTTTGTTGCATAAGTGATATGGGTATTGCCAGAATGTATTTCCGATCGCTATCTCTCCTACGAGAAGATAATTGGCCAACAGCTTCATAGATAACAAAAAAGACAAGTCGCAGAAGATTAAACATTTAAAACGACACTGTATGTTGGCCATATTGGGTCAAATTGGGAATCCTATGCTGGATAAGTTTAATATATTACTGGGTAAACAAGGTGGAAAGAAAAAGAAGTGTACCGAAAAGCCTTTAAGCTGCTACTATTACGTAATTTTATCATTATATTTTAATTACATTAAGGAATTTAGCAAATAATATTTATCTAAACAGCGCCATCTGGATATAATATTTTTTTATAAAATGCTACGAACCACCCTGTTTTTATAATACACTTTACCCCCAACAGGCCAGCAACTCTGATATTATTTGCTGTCAACATAGAAACAAAAGCTGTTGGCGGCGTTCTTATTGAATTTGTGTGTGGTTTTAGAAAAAAGTGGTAAAATAAATATATAAATAGTGTAAAACAATCTTATATTTATTAAATAAGTAAACAAAGCTTAAATGATACATGCATAACAGCAATAATTGAAAGAAATGCCGCCCACCATAAATAGTGTAGCTCCTCCAACAGAGAAAAGGCCACCACGGCAAGCGGAAAGAAAGTAAGTTTTTACTTTTTTTATTTTTTTATATTCTATTTTCAAACGAAAAATCCTCTTTAGATCCGAAATTATTTGTCGCGTTAAGTATGGCAATAATTTACCCGACATACCATTTGATTTGAAATTTCTGCAGTATCCTTTTGATAGCCATCGTTTCGTACAGTATAATCCTACTTCATTAGAGCGTAATTACAAATATGAAGTGCTAACAGAACATGACTTGGGGGTTACCATCGACTTGATTAATCGTGATCTTTATCAAGCTGACCCATCTGCACAGCTAGATCCAGCAGATGAGAAACTTTTGGAAGAAGATGTTCATACACCACACGATTCGGTGCGTTCCAAACAGCATTCTCGGAGTGTTTCGTGGTTGCGTAAATCGGAATATATCTCAACGGAACAGACGCGTTTCCAGCCACAAAACTTGGAACAAATTGAAGCCAAGGTGGGTTACAATGTCAAGAAATCATTGCGTGAAGAGACTCTCTATTTAGACCGTGATGCTCAAATTAAAGCCATCGAGAAAACATTCGAGGATTCCAAGAACGAAATTTCCAAACATTATTCTAAACCCAATGTGGTACCGGTTGAAGTATTTCCAGTATATCCCGACTTCAAAAATTGGAAATATCCTTGTGCTCAGGTCATCTTCGACAGTGATCCGGCACCGGCTGGTAAAAATGTACCCGCTCAGTTGGAGGAGATGTCTCAGGCTATGATTCGTGGTGTGATGGATGAAAGTGGAGAACAATTTGTTGCCTATTTCCTACCCACTGAAAGTACTTTAGAAAAGAGACGCATAGATTTTGCTGATCAAGTTCTGTACAAAGATGAAGAGGAATATGAATATAAAATTGCTCGTGAATATAATTGGAACGTTAAGAGTAAGGCGTCAAAAGGATACGAAGAGAATTATTTCTTTGTTATGCGTCATGATGGTGTATTCTATAACGAATTGGAGACTCGAGTACGTCTTAACAAGAGACGTATGAAGGTGGGACAACAACCTAGCAATACGAAATTGGTTGTAAAACATCGTCCTTTGGATGCTAATGAACATCGTATGCAACGTTATCGAGAACGACAATTGGAACCGCCTGGTGATGAAGAGGAGGAAGAAGATATGGAGGAAGAGGAGGAGGATGCTGATGTACCGCAAACGCAACAGCAGTCCCAGCAGCAGCAAAGTGACGATGAAGCCCAGAAAGAAGATGAACAAATACAACGGGATCGTAAATCTCGTTCAAGATCGAAATCCCATCCAAAGTCTCAATCGAGATCAAGATCGCGTTCTGGCTCTGCTTCAGGTTCGGATTCTGATAGATCTGGTTCCGCCTCTGGCGGTTCCAGAGCTTCTTCTCGGTCTGGCTCAAGATCTAAGTCTCGTTCTAAATCGAAATCACGCAGTCGTTCTCGTTCAAAATCTGTCTCACGTTCTCGTTCCCGTTCCCGTTCTGCTTCTGGCTCTCGCTCCCGTTCAGCTAGTAAATCACCTTCAAAATCACGTTCCGCTTCCCCAGCTGCTTCTCAAAAGTCCGGTTCCCGTTCACGCTCTGGCTCTCGTTCATCCCGTTCCAAATCTAGATCCAGATCTAAAAGTGGCTCACGTTCTCGCTCACGTTCACGCAGTGCTTCTGGTTCACGATCGCCATCACGTTCACGTAGCGGTACACCAAGTGGTTCTGGCAGCGGTACTGCTTCTGGTAGTGGTTCCGAAGCAGAGGATTAATGGTATTTCATTAAACATACAAATCGGTAAAGAATTTTTATTTGCACATAAATTTTAAAAAAGTTTCAATGCTACAAAAAAATAAATGATTGAGAATGAAGAACAATTTATTTGCCCGACTTCTTTTTGTTCTCTGGTAATTCTAAAGAAATTACACTTAATCGTGTTGATGATAATTTCAGTCCAGATATCTCGGATTGTGAAGAACGTGAGGTAAATATTTCTAGAATTAAACAATTTTTAAAATTAAGTAATTAAAATTTATTCTCAACAAAACGTTGCATTAATATGAAAACAAAATTTTACATACCTTTCGATGAACTAAGAGACATTGCATCATAAGAAGTATCACTGCGCCATGACATGGAACTTCTAGATTTCTGTAACATGTGAGGCATTTTCATGCCACGATTTAATATGTGGCGTGCAATTTTTGGACCCATTTCATCATCAGCATAAGCAATATCACCCAATTGATTTAAAACATTTTGATTTCTTTGCTCAAGTTCCCTTAGGTCCAAATCACGATCATATAGTTCCAAGAATTCACTGCTTATGATGCGTTGTTTAATTGCTTTCTTGGCTGTTTTTAGTTCTCGTTCAGCCCGTATCAATTTATTGTTTTGATCCACTAACTCCTTCTGAAGACGTGACAAGAAGTCAACATTATCTGTCCTAAAGGGGAATATAATAAGAAATTGTATTTTACAATTTCTTTCAATTATTAGAAGTTTTATTATACTTTGTCTTTGTTGCTTTGTTAAGTAATTTTTCCAATTCAGTTTTTTCTTTTAGAGATTCTTGTGTTTTTCTTTCTACATCCTGCAGTTCCTGGCGTAAATTTCTCACAGTATTTAAAGATCCACAATAATTTATTTGCAATGCTTTTAATTCATTGCAAGCATCCTCTTAAAAAAAAACAGAGTAACACGGTTTTATTTGAATTTTGTTTTAAATAAACTTACTTACCACCCTCCTGTTGCCTTTGCATTTTCTTTCGATAGGCATCATTGCAATTATTTAGCAAAGCCAATGTGTTCTGTAAAGCTTCTATTTCCTTTTCAGCCTTTAAAACTCTCTCATTCAACTCGTTGCCCTCATCTAAAAGCATTTGTTTTTCTTGAGCCGTTTCTACTCTGAGCTGAGTAGCTGTTATTAAAGTACCATCTTCATTGACACCCAATAGTTTCGAGGTCAATTCGAATCTGGCTTTCACCGCTTCTATGTGCTTCTTTCTTTCGCCTATATCGGCTCTAAGAGTACTTAGTTCCTCCGATGAATGTTTGCGCTTTAAATTTAATAAATCCATTTGGGATTTAATCTCTATCATACGATCTTTAATTGTACGATTTAAATGCATACGATGTTTCGCCAAATTGTAAGTACCCTCATCGCATTGATTAATTTCATTTTCAAACTCATTGGCCTTCATCTTCAGAATACTTAATTCAACGATAAGCTCTTGATTACGTCTCGTTTCATCTTTGACTCTCTTAACGCCGCCTTCACAATAGGCTTGGGCTTCTTTGATTTTAAAAGAGATCAACTCCAATTCTTTCATATCGTTGTTGTAGGTCGTGGTCATTTTTCTCATATCATTATCTAATTTCTTATTTTGAACCTGTGTGGCATGTAGTTTTCTCTGAATTTTATTATTTCGATCTTCTAATTCTTTTAAATAATTAAGATTCCTTTCTTCAGTTTCTGGATCAATTTGGAATCCTTGCAGACTAAGTATACGTTTTTCCAAGTTAAGAATTTTAAAAGACTGAAAGTACATTTTAAAATTGTAGTTATGCGTGACATAAAAGAATTAACTTTTTGAAAATAAGATACTGTGACTAGAATTTGGTGTCACCTTGATTTATGCAATTTCTAGAAATTCCCTTAAATTGCCCTAGATGAGATGCCTTAATATGAAACTCTATAAGACATGTTGTGTACAATTGTATAAAAAAAAATGTTGATAGTGTTTTTATACAGGGTCATGAAAAGAGGCGAAATTATTCCATGAGTATGTAGATCAGCTGACCTAGATCACTATGACCTATTATATTTTATTTGAAAATCTTCAATTGCACTTCAAAGTAGAGTTTTATGCAACAGCAGTATTTGACTTGTAGTTTTCCATTATAATTAGATGAGTATCCCACGAATATACGACTTATTCGAGATTTTGACAAAATGTTTCTGTTAAACATTTCTCAGGACTGCACAGGGTTTCAGATGATGCTATATAGTTTCTTTCAATTCACCGCCAATGCTTATGTCAATTCAACAAGCAGTGTCATATTCTTCTTAACAAAATTTAGTATTTTTATGCCTTAAACATTTAAAGTCCCTTCAAGTTGTGAAGGTTGGCCATCACTCATTTTATTCCCTTCATTTTGTGACTCATTTCTTTCAATTAAGATTGACTGTTCATGATGACAGTATCCGAAAATACAAACACCTCCGGGGGCTGATGTACATCAAAAATATAATATTATGCAACAGCTAAAACATCTTTCCTAGTCTTAATATCGACATGGCTGAACCCTTTCTAGTGTATAAATCTCCAATGATGCCCAAGAAAGCATTGTCCCCAGGGGTATATTTCAAGCATCCTTTATAGCAAGTCTTTTCATTTTATTTAAAAATAAATGTTAACATTTCTTGTACTTCATACTAATAAAACAATCGCCAAGATGGAAGGGAATAGAAGTCTTTAAAAAAAAAAAAACTACGACTGTATAATTTGAAAATGAACAAAACAGTTTTCAATATTGATGCAATAACACCTAAATGCTTTAGGTATTCTCATGGGGCCAAATTAAGAGGACAACGAGATCTGCTTAAACTATCACCTTCATACACTTATTATTCGGATTCTTAGAAATATCAATTAATGTTTTGATTAAAACTTACCAGCTCATAAGCATTTTCCGTTTGCTTTCTGATTTCTTTTTCGATATCTCTGATATTTTTTCCCACAGAACTTATATGTGAAATTATGCCACGATTGCTAACCTAAAATAAATCTTTAATTAAATGCTTTTCTAGAAAAAATAAGAATATTTACCGTCAATATTTTACTGTCTCCTTTTAATTTATTTAACTGCTGCTGGGAACGATAAATTAAACCGTTTACGCTATCCGTCTCTTTATTTATATCTTTCTGTGCTTTATCCTCAGCATCCATTAATTCTTCCAAGATTCTTAACCTTTCTTGGGCATTCAGATTTTTATTGTTCATAGAATTATAACGCTCCATCAGTTTTTTTATCACTTCTTCGGAATGTTCAAGTTCTGTAATTATATTCGCTTTTTCTCGACATAGACGTTGATTTTCAGCACGCTGTTGTTGCACACGATTTGCCAGATTTTGTAATTCCTTTGTCAGAAGATCGACCTAAAAACATGAGTAATAGCAACAAGTTTTAAGTGCACATGAAAATTTTAAGAGTTGTTGTAGCAAATTGTACCTCTTGATTTTTTAGTAAAATCATATCCGTTAAGGTTTGCAATTTTTCTTTCATGTCTGAGGACTCTTTATTTAAGATTTCTATGGCCTGCTCTACCTCACGATTGTTTTGAATGATTTGATTGAGTTTGTCATCAAAATGTTTCAATTCTTTGGCTTTTTGTGCGACTCTACGGCGGCAATCCATTAGAGCTATTTCGCCATTGTGTATGTCTTTTTCCCTTTGGGACATTTGTTGAGCTGCCAATTTCCAGGTTTCTACCATTTGTCGTCTTTCAGCATGAGCTGTGCGATACAAATTGGCTGCACATTCCAAATTGCATTCCAACGTCTTTTGATCGTCATACATGTGTATGAGTTTTTTACGTTTCCGTTCGACTTCGTCCATTAACCTTTGGCGTTTATAATTTTGTTGTTTGGCTTTAAGTTGATCATCCTTGTAATACATTTCGATTAAACGAAACCCCTTATTGCCATCGTCCATGGCCTGTCGCCATTCGATCAAAGCTGTCTTAGCCCATTTAATGCGGTTGGTTAAATTATCGATGCTATTTTTGCGTTTGCACATTTCATCTTTTAGTTGTAGATATAGTTTTAGAATACAACATTACAATTATTGTATTTGTTTTCTATTATATATGTATTGTTTTGCACTTACTTTCAGTCGATTCAATAAATTTTTTAAAATTCTGCCATTCTTTACCCACATTCGTTAGATCCTCTCTTAGTTTGGAATGTTCACGTACCGCAATTTTAAAGAGATGAGCCTCTGTTCTGACTTCCGATTGAAAGGCATCTAACAGTTTCTTTAATTTTGAAGTGAGTTCTATAAAGCGTTTTAAGCGATAAGAATTAACCTTATTATCTTACCAAATTATGAGTAATGGTCTCTTCAGCATTAGTAGAATGCTGATGCAATTTCTGTAATCTTTCTTCCGTTTGCTGTTGCTGTTCAATTAATTCGTCTTTTTTCTCTTTTAATTCTGCTAAAGCCTCTAAAATTAATTGATTTTCTTTATTAGCCATTGGCATTGCGGAACAAGCATCCCAATTCATGGCTTCCATAGCCTTTTTAATCATGTCTTCATCCATTTTTAGTCGAATTTAGCTTCTTTCAGCTTTTGTAAACGTTTGACAAATATAGAATTTTATTTTTTCTTGCTATCAATTTAATATTCGTATAGTTTTTTGTCTTCTAGGACACTGAATTTTTGTGTATAAATTGTTCAATAATTTGATTCAAACGTTTTGTCAATAAATACAGGCTAACTATAGAAACTTTAATATTCCAATTTTTATAGCATAACAACCAATATTATTTCAATTATTCTCTTAAGCAACAAGTTCAAGCTTATTTAAGAGTATTTATTACATTTTTAGGGGTGAAATTTATGCGAGTTATTGTTAGTTTATCTTCCTGCCGTTGTTGTAACTGCATATAAGTAATAGTTCGTCGTACGTAGTTCAAACAAATCCAACAACGTATTGTTTGAACACAAAGCTTTATTTCGTTCAAATTTTAGATTTAAATTTTCATGCACTTTTACAAATCAAAACTCAGCTCTTTGTATGCTTTAATACTTTTCTTTTTTTTTCTTTTTATTCATTAAATTGAAAATCATTTTGTTTTTTTTTTGCAACTTTTTTAACATATGAGTGTAGATTTTTGGCCTTCATTGGTTTTATTGTTTATTAAATTTAATTTATTTAATTTACAAACACCTTATGTATGCTTAAGTATAATTGTATGTACAAAATTCAATTTACAACAAATTATTGCCATTTTGAGAATTATCTAAGAAAAATCTGGTCAAATCACCATCTATACCATTTAAATCGGGAGTAACTAATTGCGGCGAATATAAACGCATATTTTGTAGCCTCTGTGATGGTGACATGGAACCCTCATCAGTGGTATGTTCTGAACTGAAACCAGTGCTACCCGTGCCACCAATACCCAGTTTATTGCAAGATTCTACAACAATATCATCAATTGTTTTATTAAGTAAAGCTTGTTGCTCGTTTAATGTTGCTGATTTTTCATTTATGGCTGCAATTTCATTGCTGGCTGGTGAATTATGTGATTTGTTAAGATGTGCCTCGGCTTGATTGGCAGCAACAGATGTTTCTAGAAATTCCTTAATAAAGTTTTCCGACATACGTTCAATCGTAGTATCGTCATGATCGTTTAGCGATTCTTCAGCAGATAGAGGTTGACATTTGTGCGTTCGCTGCGATACTTTATAACGGAAACTTCTTTGGCATATTTCACATTTGTAAGGCATAACACCGGTATGGATGCGTGTATGCACCAGAAACGAAACACGTTGGCGAAAACTTTTGCCTAAAAGTTGAAATAAATAGTGATAATAAATAACGCTATACAATTTAATTAATTGGAATTTTTTATTTACTCACCACATACTTCGCATTTGAATGGCTTCTCTCCACTGTGAATTCTTTCGTGATTGTGCAGTGTCGAGAGTTCTTTAAAAGCCCGGCCACAGGTTGAACATACGTGAGGTTTTTCATCACTATGATAGAGTAAATGCTTGTGATAGGATTGTTGAAATGTAAAAGTGCGTGCGCACAATTCGCATGTATACGGCATTTCACCTAAAAGAAGTGAATTTTAATTTTTGCATAATTTTTGTATTAAAAACAAAAACATCTGTATTTTGGTTTATTAAACATTAGATTATTCCATCTTAAATGCAGAAATCTGCTATAGAAGTTGTAAAAATTTAGGGAACGATCGCCCATTTTCATTATATTATCAGTGAGAAGGCTTAAATTCCTAAGAAGAACCACTCTAAATGTACGTCAGACCATTCTATAGCGTTAAAAAGCTTTCACCTTAGTAACTTGACAACTATCTTAATTGACAAGTGATTTCGACCATCCAGCCCCAATTTCTTATTCGGTTTTTTTTTTCGTTACCTTATCATTATTCATACAAAATTTTCTAGCTTAACAGATGATTGAATAACGTTGTCTAACAACAACGCCCTATGAATATGTATTGCGTTTGTTGTATTAGGTGTGATGGAGATTTTCCCAATTAATTTTATTATCTCTGGTGATCTTTGGATCTACGAGTCTTTAGATACGTATACGAACTTTTGAATCTTTATCAGGAGTTGTAGAATTGGTAAAGGAACCTGCATTAAACAACATATTTAAGAGAGAGCAACCCCTTTTTCAAGTGTGATGTAGAATTATTAAGTATCTAAAAATTAAATTGAATTCAGATGTCTGGAAGACATAGAGAAATTTTCAATCGATTTACTTGATCTGTTAGCACTTAGGCAGAAGGTTCGATTCAGTCTTTGATGACGTCTAGAATCCTGTTATAACGTGGCTAGTTATAGACATTACCGATGCATGGTTTTTAAATAGCACTTGAAGAATTTTAAAATCTTTCTTGACCTTGCTGCCCATACATAAGAGGACCGTTTTGATGAAGAACACTGCGTTATCGGCCAAATGTATGAAACCTTTAGTTAATGAGCATAAGCTGGCGAAGAACAGGAGTAAACCTTAAAATCTATGCTCATGTCACCTTGATTTAAATCTACTACATATACTAGAAAACATCATCCAATCAGTTACTGAAGGATCAAGACCATACGACAAGGTCGGATGTCAAATCTTTGAAGATCGTTGCTTAGATTGTCGCTTAATGTGATACGACTATTAATTTTAACGAATTCAGATCTCTCGAGAGGTACAAACAAATAATACGCAGACCACTTCCATTCTGAGTTCTTTTAGCAGCCTTCATACAATAACCAATAGCAATTTTTATAAAGAATATTAAATTGTAAGTACCTGTATGAAGTCGTTTATGTTTCTTTAGAAAATATTTTGTGGTAAATGCTTTCGAGCAAACATCACATTCCCAGATTTTCGGATTCTCAGTTAAACTACCACTCACAGTAGAGGAAAGTTTTACAGAGGCGTCTTTGTCGATAGGTGAAGTTGATATTGTCGCTTCGGTTTGATTGTTGGCCACTTTATTAGCCAGTTCCTGTGGTGGTGCAGTATTAAAAACTAATAAAACATTCGGTGGCTGCAATGTAGGATTATCCATACGCGTTTGCTGAAAATCCACAGGTTGATTAAGATTTATCAAATTGATATTTGAAGCCATAGGTGAACTGTTTAGATTTGATACAAAATTAAGGGGTTGCATATCAATTAGATTGGAGGAGGGTTTGTTTTGTAGTATATTGTCCGCTTGCGATGTATTCTTAGTATTTGTATTTGTCGGATTGACTGATTTCAATAATTTATTTTCTTTATATCTTATGCGATCACATATATTTAGTTTTGGTGTATTGTTTATATAAGGTAAACCCATTAGATGCACCACTTTCAAATGAACTCTCAAAGAACCCTTCATTTTAAATGTTTTCGAACAGAGGTGACATTTAAACTCATGTTCTGCCATTGCAGTTTGATGGCCAATGCCACTGTTGTTTATGGGAGAAGTGCTACTCGAACTGCACGCAATGTGACAATCAAAATTTTGATGTACTAGACGTATATGCATATTTCTTAATTCTTCATTACGAAAAGTGAATTCACAAATATCACAAGTTGATAAATTTTCAATCTCTTTCGCATCGGTTTGTTGTCTAGGGACAGCAACAACTTGTTCTTGTATAGAAGAATTTACATTGTTTGTTACTATATCCGCAGTCACTTTTGCCTTTTGCAATAAAATTTTCTCATTTTCAACTTGAGTATGTTGCTGGTGCAGGTGAGAATCTTCAAAATTTACCTCAAATTTAGGTGAATTTCTTAAAACGCTATTGCAATTAATGTTGTTGTTGTTGAAGCTGTTGAGATTTTCTGTTTGTAGTTTTTTATTGAGATTTTTTAGTTCTTTCATTTTCAATTTTCCTTTAATTTTTATATTTTGGGTGTCAGATGTTGGCATCGCCTCTGTTACGGATGAATTATTATTATTGTTGGTGGTAGTGCTAGTGGTGGTGCTGGTGCTGGTGGTGGTGGTGAAAACGGCGGCATTCATAATATTTGTGTGACTAAACAAGTGTATTGTCAATTTATCCAAACCCAAAAACATTTCATGACATATGGGGCATGCCAATGGCCCATTTGCGGCCTTTATCAGGCTACAACGCAAGGCATCTATACTTGAAAAGCTTGTTTGGGCGCACAATGGACACAGCACTGGCATTGAACACATTTTTCACGTTGCTTAACCTTTATTTTTTTTTTTTTATTTTTAAATTTGAAATATTTTTTTAATAATTTCATAAACTTATTATTTCTCCTTTAATTACATAATTTCTATATTTTAATAAATCACTCATAAATTTGTTTTTCATTTTAAAATTTTCAATGAATTATTGATTATTTTTTTATTTTCCATTTATTAAGTTTTCCAAAATTATTTAAACCTTATATATTTTTATTTAAGAAATATTCAAAATTCTTAAAATATTCCTTTATAAATTCACGCTGTCTTCGTTTTCAAATGATACAGACGCAAAGCAAAATATTTATATACTAAAATTTTGAATTTCATTTTCAATTTTCTTATATTTAGTTTTTTATTTTTTTTTCTTCTTTTCTAAAAATAATACATAATTGAACATAAAATATTTTATTTTTGCCTCTCTATGTAGCACCACTGACATGGCTCTTTAAATCAGCCTAAAATTTTCTCATTTTGAGAAAAAAAAATTTCAAAGTTTACATTTTCGTGTTTCGTGTTTCGCGTTTCTCGTTTGGTGTGTTTCCTTTGATTTTCTTTCCAATTCAATTTTTTTTAATGTTTTTCAATGCGTATTTTTGTCTCGTTTCATTGTTCCTTTGTTTTGTATTCAATTTTGTAAACAAATTGGAAATTGTTTGGGTTTTTCACTTATTGTGTGCAAGTGAGATTTTCTTTAACGATTTTCTCTCATTTTTCATTTCTTTGAAAACTGTTTTCAATTGAGAATTATTACACTCACATTTATGTTTTTATATTTTTCTCCTGTTTTCTCTCTGATCTCGTAAGTTTTTGAATGAAAATGTTATATTTTGCCCCAATCTATTCCTTTTCCTAATTTTTTGCAGTTGGCGATGTTGTTAGGATCTTTCATTAATCGCTTCTTATGTTAAAATTTAAATAAAACAAAGTTTGTGTATGTGTGAAGTATCATCACATCACATTCGAAATGTCTAATTTTATATGACTCTGGTGTATAAATCAGAGTGACTTATGTATTTCCATTACCCTACGGCTTAAGAGCATCTCACAAGAAAAAGTCTAAGAGAGTCAAATCACATGATCTCAATAGTCAATACATATCACGTCCATGGAAGATGACCACGTGCAGAATACCCAATCTGTCGTAAATTACATGGTAGGTAGCACCGTCCTATTGAAACTATTCAGGTCAAAACAAGTTGGTAATCGTCGCCCTATGGTATACGCCGATAGTGATAGTGATGTCCTGACCAAAATAATATTCAGCTCAATATCCACACGAAAAGGTGACTTTTTGTGATTGTATTGGATGCTCTTCAATCACATGTGGTATCGTCTCAAATTCGACGATGTTATTTGTTCATCTATAAATGAAGATAATATTTCGATAAAAATTAGGTTCGGTTACCAAAAGTCTAAGTCACGACACATCCTTTAATAGCGAAGTTCTTGTGAGCGACACTAATATTTTCAGCAGTGAACTCGACTTTAGGCCTTACATTGCGAATAGCCCTCTCGATAGAAGGATTATGGCAAAAGCATAACAGTGCGGTTTGTTGCCTGAACAGAACTCCCATTTTTATTCGCACGTATTGTCGAATACTATATCCTTCCATGATGATTTGACAAATAGTTGAGAAGATGTAGCTTCAAAAAGATGGCCATTTATCAGTTATCAATCCATATTTTTTTTCTATTTAGGAGCATTAATTGTATTCATTTAATTGTATAACAAAATTCTCGGACTAGACTCAAATGGAATGGAAGATTCAATTGCATATTTATGGTAAACCTGACAATAATACTAACGTATACAAACCTTTCTTTTTTACTATATTTTAGGTCACGAAATAAAAATGTGAACAAATTGTTTTTTTTTTCAATTTTAGTTGTTATTTTTTTTATTACTTTATAATATAATTTTTTATTATTATTATTATTTTTTTACTTTAGTTTACTTTTAGTTTAATTTTTTCTTCTTCTTTTGCATATATATATGTTGTTATATATATAAATATAGTATATATATATATAAAAATATATATATATATATATATATGTGTGTGTGTATGAATATATATTTTAATGTATATTTTTTTCATATTTATTTTTCTGTATGTACTTCATTTTGTTTAAATGTTCATTTAAAATTATCAATTATACTAAAAGATAGAGTTTGTCCTTAAGCAGAATTAATGTGTTGTTATTGTAATTATACTCTTGTGTTTTGTTTTTTAATTTAAATTTATATAGAAAAATATATACGATATATTGCATTTAAATAATAACATACACTTATACACAAAAATAATTTAAACATTTAGTTTAAACAATACATTACAGTATAGAAACTAAATTATTAATTTAAATATAACAAATATTTCACAAATACAATTTGTTATTATCGTAGTATTTTTTCATTTATAATAGAAATACAGTGAAAAGAATAAATTGAATAAATCTTTATGTGGTAAATTGAATAAATGTAAAAATTAAAATTAATTTTTTATTCGTTTCTATATTATACGTACCATGCATGTATTTAGAATAAGTGTTGTGTTATGATATACAGTATGTACTTACTATTAACTATTTTGTTATTTATTATTTATTTATTTAAAAATTATTTACTCATTCTGTTTATTATTTTTTTTGTCGTTATTATTGTAATTTAAAAACTATATTTAAATGATTTTCTTTTAAGTGATATTAAGCTAAAACGACAATTGGTATAATAGTAATAGAATTTGTATTTTCCTTTCTTTTTGTGGTCTGTCATGAAACTGTCATTATTCATTTTCTTCTCACACCACTTATATTGTGTGTGTTAATTTTATGCAAGAATGGCGAGACCTACAGTTTATAGAGGACTCCGAACAACAGATTTTGAAAACCTTTTCATGGCAATTTTTATTTACTCTCATAGCTTTTGTCAGAAATATTCTTTCATATTTCGTTTTGATGGATTTGTCTGACCTGGGGTTTGAACCGTGGCCTTATGTCTAATAAGCCAATAAACCACGTACTAAAGTACAACGACTTCATTTGCTTTTCTTTATTCTAATAAAGTTAAACATTATTTCTATAAAGTTCTTATATTAGTTTTTAATTAATCAAACATTTCGACCAGTACAATTATATGTCTTAGTGATACTTTTACAAAAATTCAAACAAAGCTATATCACTCATTTGTGCATCCATCGCTCTGGATGTGCGATTTTACCTCAAAAATCCGACACTCTTAGCTGAAACTAGTTGGTAGCGAACTATTATGATCTTGGTGTGTGAGCTAATTTGTTCACGGATTAATAAAGTGGTATTATGATTGCCACAACATATTTTTTTTTATTCCACATAACTAAAAGACAACAAACAAATGCCTCTGCTTTTTAGTATTTTAAACATTCTAAATGCTGTTGTCTAAAAATGGACGCCATCAGAACCTCTGATTTATTGCAAAAAATGTTTTCTGTCTATTATATATATCATTCAAAACACAAATGGGTGTTCTGTCCGACCCTAATTTTCATCAAAAATCATCTTTAGCGATGAGGTCCATTTCCAGATATGCGTAGAAATGTGAATAAAAAAATGTCGTATTTTGGACGATTCCAATCCATGAAAAATAAATAGTTTCTAACGATGATTTATTTATTATCTTGAGCAAGTAAACAATTTAATAGAATCAAGCAGACTTGCTACTGTCCCCTCCAGTTCATTCGGCCGAGTATTAATTAAAATGTATGAGACCAATACTTTAAATATTTACCGAATTTGTTTAAAATTGAAATTATTTAGTATTTGAAATATTTAAATTTTGTGCTGCCACAAACACAAAACTCTTCCGTTACATTATAAAAAATAATTTATTAATGCGTATCAGTGTATTTAAAACCAATTAAAAATGCATAAGACAGCCTTATGTCATAGAGTTCATTTTATATTGTATTTTCAAAACTTTAGATGAGAAAAAAAGAAATTTCGACAAAATTACCCATTGAAAATGAAAACATTTTCCAATTTAATTAAAAGAATGATAATATATTATTATTATTATTTGGATTAAACATTTTAGTTGCTTACATGTTGAATACATTACTTTATAATGAGAAGTTTTTAATTTGAGGAATGTATGATTATTAACTAAACATTAATTTAATTGATATAAACGAATTTATTTAAAAAATAATATAAAGCCACATATAATAATAAAAAGGAAAAAAGAATATTAATTAAAAAAAAATCATAAATAGAAATATAAGTTTTGCTTTTTTTTTTTTAAAGAATTTTAAACAAAATTTAACTCACTTACATTCAGTTTTGCAATATGTTGTAGAATAAGTAATTAAAAAAAAAAATAAAAATACAAAAAGAAAAAGAATATTTATAAAGTTATTAAACGTATTTAAGATCAACAAAAGAAATTCAACTATAAAAAAATATTATTTAAATATTACACACAAAAGTTTATTAAGAAATAAAGTTATTGTTTTTTTTTCTTTTTTATTATTAACAACACCCTTTATTTGAAGAATAAAGTAAAAATTAATAGATTTACATTACACGTAGTTAAAGGGTGTTTGGCATATTCCATTTATGCTAATTTGTTTACAAGAACATAAAAGAACAAAATATATGTATAGAAGTATTTAAATTATACTCGTATGATTTTTTTTAATAATATTTAAAAGAAAATTTATTTTTCTTGTGTAACTGAAAACTTTTCTAGATTTCTCTTTCATGACGTTTTAATGCATAAAACTAAATTATTTTTTTTTTATTAAATCTATTTTATTTTATAGTATATTAATTAAATTTTATTTCAATTTGTTTTCTTCTTTTATGATTTGTTTTGAAATATGTTTTTTAAGGGTAGAGAAATAGATTAATTTATTAATTATAAATTTCATTTAAATTATTATGTATTTTAGTTTATATTTTTTGTATTTTTTTTTTTTTTGTTTGTTGATTTATTTATTTATATGTATAGTTTTTTAAGTTTATTGAATATTTTATTTTTTATTTTATTTTATATATTTTTTTTTTATTTTTGTTTAGCATATGGTTTTGTTTTGTTTTTTATATGTATGTATGTATATATATATATATATATATGTATATATATATAAATTTGCTCTAACAGCAACATCACCGTTTCTTAAACAATAATACATTAGAAAATAAAAATAAAATAATAATTAAATCATAAAAATTATCACCATTATTTTGTTATTCAACGTATAATTTGTTTGCTTGTTTGTTTGTTTGTTTATTTATTATTTATCTCTGTGTTCTGTTTACTAAAACGTTTCTCTATAGAAGAAAAATCCTAAACGTATATTCCTCTTTAACTATACAAAGAATACTATGATGCATGTGTATGTGCGCTCTATCTATCTATCTATAAATGTATTTTCATATGTAACATATAATATATATTATATTATATATATTATGTATGTTATATTTTCTGTTTTTAATTTTTCTTTGTATATCATTCATTGCCTGCCTATACATATATATATTTATATTATGTATGTGTGTATTGTTGCCATTTAAGACAAGTGGAACGACATACTACCCTCACTGGCAGCGATTTTTAACTTTTGTCTCATCACTTCACGACTCGAGTAGTCGGGTAATTTCAAATAGTTAACACATGTCATAACTGAGGGTAAATAATCGTTGGGATTTTGATTGGCATCTAATGTCTTACGTACTATAGTAAGTGGTGGTGTTAGTGATTTAAAACCGCCTGTAGGTAAACGAGGTGAACCCGTTACAAATTGCAAAAATAAGCGTTGCTCCTCTCGTGTATACGTTGATAGTATTTCATAAAGGAATTGTATAGCTTGAGAATCTTGATTGAAACCATGATCGGTGCGACAGCTTTCTTGTAGCATTTTAATGTCCCAACGTTGATAAGTGCCATTAACGCTGCCACAAAATACATTCTCCAATTCTTCAGGATAAAACATACGTAAGCGTTGTGTCGAAAAAACTGAATCGAAACCTGTAAAAAACCAAACCAAAGAAATATGCATTATTTTATTATTTTGTTTGAAAGTATGATGGCATTCTTTATAGACAATATTTTAATAGAAGAAAAAAGCGGAATTGAAAATCGCGTTAGTACACTAACAACAACAAAATGCAAGTTTTATAAGAACGTACCTTCTTTCAGAGCTTCAAATTGTTTTTGCACACCTTCAACGAGGAACCAATATGTAACTAAACTAATATATTGATGTAAATTATGTACAGTTACAGGAGTATCACGACCGCCACGACACAATTCGATGTTAGCGTGACCGGGTAAAACAAAATCTAAACCTAAATCGGCTATAGGGCAGCCATCCAAATCCAACGACTCAATCTAAAACGAAAATAGAATACGAAAATTTAAAATTCCAAGAAAAAAATAAAATAGGCTGTAGGTTGGTTGCATACCTTTTCAGTCTTCTCCATAGCATCTAAACTGGTCTCAGATAAAATCATTTCACGTTGATGTACCACGTCTTGTAAACGCACCAATGTAGCTTGCACTTCGGGGGCTACACGGGCTAGATCGGACAAACCCACTGAATGTTCTTCATTTAAAATCCAACGATAAAAGGGTATAGAGAATGGTAGATCCAACTAAACGTTACAATACAGAGAATGTCATAAATTTGTAATAAAAAAAATAAAAAATTTGTTCATATTGCTTAATAGCAAATGCTTACCATTCTGCTATCCATAACGGCCTTAGCCATAAATTTGCCTAAGAATTTGAATTTTGATTTCACTTTTGAGACATGTGGCAATTTTGACGATTTACCCAAAGGCAATGGGAATAGACCGTGCACAGCGTTAACATATGCTACAGAGGTTTGATGAGGAGTGCTATTAACCTGCAGTGTTGGTGTGTTGGCGGCGGTTGTGGTGACAGGTATTGGATTATCTAACAATGGCATTGAAGGATCGCCAACCGAGTGTTGTTGATCGATTAAATCACCCTGTTGTTCGATAAGCATATCTAAGGCATCTTCTGCAGCTTGTGGTGAATGTTGCTGCTGTTGATTGTTAATAGAATTATTCGTGGCTACCAGGCTGCTGCGTGTTGCCACTCCTGAACTTTCGCGATTATTGCGACTAGTTGTACGTGTAGAAGTTGTATTCAGACTTGTTGTAGTTGTAATATTATGATCGCCCGGCTGAGAATTAGTATCCTGCGATTCGTCTATGTGTAAGGTGGCACTTGAAGATTTTACCACGTCCACAATATTAGCAGAGTTTTGTCTATAACTATCGCTGCCATTCCAAAGACCTAAATCGCTACGTTGTAACTCAGCTGAGACTAAAGCATAAAATTCTAAAGTTGGCCCCAAACCAGTGCCGACCTATAATTCAAAATAATTTATTAATATTTTCCCGCATAATTGTTTTCAAAGAAAAACTCACTTCATTTTCATACTGTATTTCCAATAACGCTTTTGAATGACCAAAATCTTGTATAAGATGTTCGGCTTGTTTTAAAATATCCTGACGGGAAATGGCACGTTTGCGGCGATCTAAACGTGGAGCAACTCTTTCCGATGACTCGGCTGAATTCAAATCTGGTGTCGTATCCAATAAACGTTGCAATGCACGATCTCTATCGAAACTTGTCGCATAGAATAGCAAATGTCTTGTCTCGAAGGGAAACAAGAATGGACAAGCCATACCAATTTGAGGCAGCCATTGTGGTAAATTGCCAGTCATTATAACCAACGGATCCTGAAGTTGACGATTGGCTTTAGCCGTTATCTTGGGATGGACAAATTCAGATTGTGCTATAATTGGTTGTCTGTGAACACAACCGTACAGATGCTCCCAGTGGCGGTTCAGTGCATTGATAATGCGCAACATACAAAGGGCATCGAGTGAAGCATCTTGTACGCTGGTAACCACGTCGGCGGGCAGTGTATTAGCAAGGAATGGTTTAAGAGCTGATGCCACAGACGGAGCTATTCCCTCGTGCCATAACTCCGTTTTCTTACGCAGCAATTTCGATGAGGACTTATTTGATTTCTTACCCACTGAAGTGGAAGGACCACCGGTGGAACTAGAAGCCATAGTACCATTGTGTACAGAGGTGGAAGTACCAGCCCCTGGTATATTTGATTTATTGCTACTGCTGCTACTCGATGTAGTAGCCATAGGTTCTTCTTCCACAGGACGATAATATATTGTATGCTGTTGTACCCATATGCTCGCATTGCCTGCAAATAATCAATAATTATGAAATAAAATATTGTACTTGCATCATATTTTGAATCAAATTACCCAAAGGAGTCTCTGTATCCGTATCTGTTTCGGATTGGTCATTAACTAGCGGCGAGAATTGTTTAACCGCTTGATACACTGTCATGTTGTATGGTAATACATGTTCGCCAATTAAAAATTGTAACTTGTGCTTAAAACCACTCTGTGACATCACTACTGCAGCCACATTGTCATCCATATCTTCTTCGGAATCATCATCGGAGTCACCACGTATACCACCATAGCCTCGTACTACCAAATAACGTTCAATGGCTTGAACCATTGCCAAAGGATCGATTTTAACGGTACCTCCCTTCCATTGCCTTAAATTATTGCAGTCCGGATGACGTTGCAAATTACACTGATTAACAAAAAATAATAAAAAAAAAAACAAAACATAATTTCGTTGAAATTAAAAAAGTTTAAACAATAGTACTTCGTTAGCAGGATAAGGCTTACCTTTAACTGATGAGTATTGAAAAATTTCAAAGCACTTGTATTCGAACGACCCCCACCGGGACCGGCTGGAAAGTCATGAACTTTTACGGGGAATTGTTCCAACTGTGTAACACAGGCATTCAATTTTGCTACGAAAGCCGCAAATGCTGATGCTTCTATAGTGGGTAGAGTTCCTACTTTCACCATAGGCTCTAAGGGTAGGCCGGCGAATACATGCATAAATGCCCTTAATCTAGCGTCACGCTCCACTATACCCTCTTCGGCAGTCATAAAGTTAAGCATGGCCTTTATCAGACCCGAATGATTGACCTCAAATGGTGATATATCACTCTCCAGTAAAATCGTTTTGAGTTCTAGTAAAGCTTCCAAAATATCTGAGAAGCTACCGTTCAGTTTGCCTATAACTGATGTCAGACGTTGGAGGACATTTGTAGAAGCGGAACCATCTGCAGTTACACCAGTTTTCGAGTCTTGTGAAGCATACCGTTTGATGAAAGATATGGCTTGTTCTCGTATCCACTGGCGGGCTTTTTCGCGATTACCGGCTGCTATGAGATTGGCTTGCGATATACTTTTACTGATACTTTGAGCAGCCAGTGAGGAACAACCAGTCATAGAGTGACCCGCACTTGAACCGGCGCTGCTATTCGGATGGCTGTGATTATGATGCGATGATGTTGTACTACTACTGCTGGTAGAATCTTTGGTAAAACCTGAGTTGCTGGCTCCTGAAGACGAACTGTGATGAGATCCTTGACGTCCCCATCTAGCTGGATTAAGAGAGGCCAAAAACGACGAAGTCTTCGAGGACTGCTGTCCCGAAGAGGAGCTGTGATGACCGCCACTAAAACGAACTTTCGATGAAGTACCAGGTGTACTACGGCCAGCTGATCCCGAGGCTGAGGATCCTCCTCCTAAACTTGTTGCTCTACTGAGTAACTCATGCACAGTTGATGATGAAGATGCTGCAGCATGTGCATTGGACGTTGAGTTTGAGGAGGAAGTTTGATCTTCTTGTCGAGATTTCGATCGATTTGTAGATTGTGATTTTCTTTTCGGTGGGACTTTACGCTTAAGCATATCACTCATTTTATGCTGGAGTGCTGATGTAGAAGATGATGAACCTGCGCCTGTGGAATTGATAGGCGTTGACGGTACATTAGCCTGTGATGGCGTCGTCGAAGATGTTGAAGGCATTGAATGATATTGTTGTGTACTAGATGCGACATAATGGGTTGTTGGTGGCGGCAATGGCGGCAATTGATTGTAGGCAACATATTCTGTACCAGGCGGCGGCAATGGTGGCAGCTGCTGTGAGGTTGTGTACACAAAATAGTTTTGCTGCTGTTGGGGATGGGCCATGTGGGTATGAGCTGGTGCCGATGAACTGTAGTGATATTGTTGTGGCAAGTCATTGTTTGGATTTTGTGCTGATGCTCCACCTGAGGTATTTATATTCATTGCCATTGACGTTGGTAACTTCTGAGAGTTATTCGACGATCCAGAAGGTGATGTGCCTTGTTGTGCCGCAGCCGCTGTTAGAGCATTCATTGCGTGAGAGAATGTCTTCATTGTGTACGGATGTTGATGGTGTGGTTTTGAGGTATTTGGTGTACCTGAAGCGGATGTACTTCCTGGTTGTGGTGGTACATTATCCATAAAGAACGGATTGACTTGTAAACTTGAAGCCGAAGCTGGAGCACTTTGTGAACCGCTTGCCGACATATTTGTAGCCAACGGCTTCGGTGAGGGATTAGCACATATTGGATGATTGGGATCGGTAAGCTGAGTTATTTGGTAAATAACACCCTCACGCTTAAAGTGAGTACCAAATATATTCGGTAGTTTTTGCATAAGAATTTCAGCCATTTGTAGAGCTCCAACCACAATGCGCAAATCGTTGCTACCTAGCATGCCCGCAATGTGACTTGAAACAAGTTGGTATTTCAAAACTTCGCTCAATAATTCGGGTGAGGCATAATACACCATTCGTAGTAGAGCACGTAAACATTTGTAGCGAACATTGGGTCCAGCTGATGAACTGTAGACCTCATATAAAACATTGAACAGATTTTTAATGAACTCTGCAGCCAAACCACGTTCCTCCTTCAAACAAGCAATACGAGCATCAACAGAAGCCCGACGTTTCTGTGAACCAGAAGGTGTAGCTCCGCCAGTAGCAGTGGCAGTCACTGTCGTGCTTAATGCAGTTATAGCTGTGGCCACTGCTGATGCCGAAAGATCCTGTCCCGCTGCAGTAGTGGTATTAGTAGCTGAAGGTCTATAGTTTGGATTTATCTTCCTTTGCACCGGTCTATTTGTGCCAGTATCTTCATTAATCTGTTGCATAGAGTGAAAGTCTACAGTGTACGTACGACCCAACGTACTTAAACTAAACTCATCTTCTGAATTTAAATGTGCTGCTTCAATCATACGCGAATCTATAGTGGAATAATTGTGCCATGTTCCTCTATCATCACGCCATTGCCATTGGACCTGATCTTGAGTGTTAATGGTGGGCCGATCGAGTAGAGCATCTACGACGAAGATGCCATCTGTAGGTAAACGTGGCATCAGTTCACCTATTAAACACGTAATTTCATATAATTCTGAAGGAGATCTGGATATAAGTTCTACGTGAATAGCGGCTGACTTCGGTAAAGGATCTGCATTTCCAGTCAGCAAATATAAAAGAGTCGAAGCAATATCGCTTTTCAGTAGGGAAATGGCCAAATCAGGGCAATTGGCACACATTAAACTCAACATGCGAACGACTGCTGTGAACGTGCCAGAATTTAGCAAAGCTGGCGTAACCACCAACAATTGTTGACAATTTTTCAGTAGTTCTTTGCTAGCAATTTCCTGTAAACGTTTGGGATCGTGTTGGAAACTTTCCACCAAACGACAAAAGGCTGAACAAACACTTTCAACGCACTTTTTATCTTGCTGAGCCAATAAACGCGCCAGCAACGGCAGGCTTTCTGAAACAAAATGGAATTCTTCATTATGTAGGTTCAAACAGCAGTTCGCTGTAATGGCCAATGCTGCCCTTTGGGCATTGATGGAGAAGAAATCCAAATAGGTTAAGCAAGCTGATACACCGTTTGCCTGTAATATGGCCTTATTATGACGTCTTGATAATATTTCTAAGGCTGTTAAACTCTGCTCAGCCACATCCATGCATTGAATTACTTGTAGTTTTTCCAAAAATACCGGTACAGCATCTACGACTGTACCAGATGAACGAGGCAAGGCCTCCAACATGTAGGCCAATGCTCGACAGGCATTATTCATAATATCGAAATTGTGTTCCATGCGCAATAGTGTAATCAAAGCCGGTACTACCTGCTTAATAGGGAAACCGGCTAAGGTGTCTTCATTGCCCATAACCAACATTTGGCACATTTCGATGGCCGCCTGTAATTGTTGACTCTCATCGTGCGATTGTAGGCCCTGCAACAACTGTTGGGCCTTAGATGTTGAACTATTGCCTATTGTACGATGGAGTATGTGAGTCATTCGTGGTCCCAGGGCGCCGAATAAGTGAGGTGGTAAACCTCTGGCTTCAAGTAAGGCCTGCAAACGTCCCACCTCACTATCATCACTTTCTGAATCACCATGTGAATTACTATTCGTGTTATTTGACGACGTCGTTGTAGCGGTGTTATTGGTACCACCTGCTCCGCTATTTGCAGCCGTTGCGTTATTAATGTTTGCACCGGGTGCTGTAGCGGAGGTGTTGGTATTCGAAGACGTTGTGCTGCCCAAGGCGTTAGCAACGGATAACGACGCTGAAAATTAAAAAGAACACAAATTAACACATTTTTTATTTCTTATAGAAAATAGATTTTTTTTTGTAGCAAGAAATATAAACAAACCGTCACCAAAAACTTTTGGAAAAAAAAATGGGAGGAGAAATTTAGCGGCTAGTTTGAAAAGTTAAAAATTTGAAGACGATTCGATTATTTGACTTAAAAAGAAAGAAAATTCTTTTGAAATAAATTTAAATATCAAATAGTGCAGGAATAAAACACATACATACATACATACATAATTGGCCATTACTCACACTAGCTTCTCACACCACTTATGCTGTGTGGAATAAAACACCTTTCACTAAAACTTATTTATTTAAAGTTATACCCTTCGTTTGCAAATATTTTGAAACAGTTTTTTGATAACAATTATTGGTAGGTAAGTTTTTACCTTCATTTGATTGGAATATCTTTAAAATATTAATAATCGTCACTTTTATCTTCATGTATCAAAAAGAAACATTCCTTCCACAGCACATTGATGTAAAAAATGATAAGAGTTTGTAGAAAGGATTCAATTCTTTAAGCCAGAAATTTCTAATAATAAATTTTGAAATTAAGTGACCAGGAAAAGTTTAAACTCCTGTTTATTTGTTGAAGTTTTATATGAAAACAAGATTATGCTATTCATAGTATACCAATAATTTGTAAATTTATATCTTTTTAATCAACCATTTTTAAAGGACACGCAGCATTTATATCTGTTGTGTCGGCAAAATGTCTGTGCACCTGATCAAAAGCTGAATATCTAAATACAACATCACTTGAAAAGAAAGGAGAAGGCCAAAAGTTCTCCATGTGAACAACATTGGAAAACAAAAAAAAAATACAAAAAATTTAACAATTCATTTCTGCACAGTATCCAATTCGCCTGAAGAGAAAAGATGTTAAAACACTTGAGTGAAATTTTTATCTTTTCCGGTAATCGAGGAGTTCGAAGGCATTGTTTGTGATCCGAAAGCGAATAAAGTTACAAGTTAGACCAGTTCTGGACACAAGCGGCTGTAACAGTAATGGTTTGGTTTTGCCATAACTGCAACCGCGAGAAAAAAAATGAAATGATATTTTATCTTCCTTTTCCCAATAGGAACCATAAGTCATGAATTTGAACAGCATTGGATCAACGATTGGACTTTGCTTCTTATGATTTTCAGGTAAAAGTGTGAGAAGAAGAAGTGTGAGAAGAAGAAGAAGAAGAAACGTGAAAAGTTTAATGTCCTGTAAATTGGACTATGCCGACAACATAAAAGAGCATAATACCATCAACCCACAGTTATTAATTATTTTCAAAGTAAATACGATGATCTGATCCACCTTAAAGGTCACAATAACAAATAATTCTTGAAATTTAAATGTTTAAGATTAAATTAAATAAGAGGGCCTCCAGTCTACATACAGATTATTAGAAATCTTGTTTTTATACATGAAAGTTTAGCTGAGAATAAGGGGCGAATATAGATTTCAAGTGAATCAATCTTTAATTAATAGTGTTTTTAAAATTAAATTCTTAAGAAATATTACAATGTGACTTGAAGAATATATCTGAAGATGCAGAGAGATGCAAACATGAGTAAAACATTGAAAATAGTAATACTTCAGCGCGCACTATCTATCCCTTTTCTACGATGTATACCAATCACAACATTTTATGTTTATTTGTAAATAAAATGATAAAAAAAAATAATAAGAGTTTGTTTTGTACTTAAAGCTGAATGAAATAAATGAAATCATAATAATCTAGAGTCTATAGTTTATAAAGTAATAAAATTATTTTCTTTTCTGTTTAGTTACAAACGATAGTATAAACAAAAACTACTTGAAATTGTAAATAAATATATGTATTATCATATTATAAAATTATAAATAAAAGCTTAAGTTTAGTGTAGGAAATAATAATAATAAAAAAAAATACATATACAATATTAAATATAAATAACAGTGTGCTGTCACCTTTTTTTTCATATTAAAATAAAATTTTGTGAAAAAAAAAAAAATATATTTTTGTCGAAATTATAAATTAAATTTGTTATTAAAATAATAATGAAATAAAACGCAATAATGATGAAGAACTTATGAAAATGTATTTAAATTTTTATATTAAAAATAATATTTTCATTATTAATTAATTACAGAAATGCTAAAAACCAATCAAAAAAAAAAAAAAGACGTTGTATAAGTATTGTGGTTGCTGTGGCTGGTATTTAATTTTTTTTTTTAGAAGAGCAACAAGTTCTACACAGAGTAGTAGTAGTAGTATTGGTAGTGGTAGTAGAGTAGAGTAAGTTTTATAAAGAGCAAAGAAATTACCTGAATTGTTAGCAGATAAGCCAACAGCAGATGCAGATGCCCCTGCTGCTGTTGTATAGGACGTTGCTGTTGGTAAGGTTATTGGTAGTGGCGGTTGTGGATGTGATCCTGTATTAGACTGTTGTTGTGCCATTAAATTATAGCTTAATGCATCCACAGCAGAAGCTGGCATATATAAATTGTATATTTTTATGAACGGAGTAAGAGCAGGAGTAGTAGTAGTGGTAGTAGTAGTAGTAACAATAGTAATTAGCAATATATGAGGACATTTTAAACGAATTGGGAGTAAAATTTAATTTTTGTTTTTCAAATCAAACGAGCGAACGAGCGAGTGAGCGAAGAATTGAACGTAAAGAGATATCATGAAAAAAAAACAATGTTTGAAAATTTAGTTTTAATTTAGAAACGTAAAAAATTACATCATCATGCATCATATTTTAAAAACAAAAAAATGTTTAACAAAATATTGTATGTATGTATGTATGTAACAAACAATAACGATTTGTCTTAAAACTAATCAGCATTTGCGTGGTGTTTTTTATTTGAGCATAACTTGATTGTTTCTGGGGACCGGAATAGGGTAATAACTATGTTTGCATACATACACCTTTTTAACAATATGTCTGGTAGGTTATAGTAGATATATAGAGGAGTCGTTAATGGGTTTATGATACAATATTTAAAAAAAAAATCTTACATTTACATACATCCCTAGACCAACACCTGTTAAAATACATGTTTTACAATAAACCTTTTCATACAAAATATATCAACCATCATAAAGAGCATACGACAAATGTCCTATAAAAATTAAACCAGCACCGATTTTCATAAAATCAAATAAAATTGTATATTCAAAGGGGAGGGGAGGAAATTCGCACAAAACAAAATAAAACAATACTCTTCACTAGACTATGTTTTATAACCCTAGACTTTTGAACGCTTTCCCTATACTCATATATACTCTGTCTAAGACCATCCTATTAGAGGGCAGCTCTGAGTGGCAAATATAGATACTTTCAAAGTGTTGGTGTTTTCGTTTTTTTTCTTTTCGATCGTTTATGATTTCTTCCTTGTTTTGATTTTTTTTTCGTTTTGTTTTTTCGTTTTTACATAAGAAAAACATCAACACTTACCACTTGTTTTGTTGGCGTTGTGATGCGTAGCCAAATAAGAATTGTTAGATGGTGGGAGCACGTTTGTTGCGACAACGTTACCAGTGGCAGCAGCACTAGATGACGATGAGGTGGCTGAACCTGTTGCTGAACTATTGTTAGTACCCACTGTAGCACGATAACTATACAAAAAGCCCGGTTGTACAATGGTGGCACGTTGTGGAGGCAATGAGTGTGGGTGGGATTGAGCGTGTAATAAATGTTGCTGCGGTTGTTGCTGTTGTTGCGTTATGGCAACAACAACAGCACCACCGGCTGTTGCAACAGTTGGATGATGTTGATGTTGGTGTTGATGTAGATTCGGTGGTGGCGGTGGATGAGCGAGATGTTGATGATGAGTGCCCAATTGGTGATGCGGTGTTGGCGGCTGGTGTTGCTGCTGCTGCTGCTGATGCTGATGGTGATGGTGCGGATGGGCGACGGCGGTTGTTAATTGATGAGCTGCCTGTGGAGCCGATGGCTGTTGCAATTGATGGCCTACAACTACGGATAAAGTGGCTGCGTTTGTGCCAGCAGTGCGTTGGTTAGTGTTACCACCACCACCACTACTATTACCACTGCTACTGCTGCTGCTCGCACTGCCGTGATGTTGGCCCTGTACGGAACTGACACAAGAACCCGTTTTGCTTCGTGAACTGCGTCTTAAAGTATGTGAATTTTGCTGCTGCGACGACGGTTGATGAGTGTGGTGATGGAGATGACTACTATTGGCACTATAATTAGTAGCTTGATATACTATATTTGCCGTATCGTGTGTTCCTACTGGTAGAGAGCCACCTAGTGTGAGTTCAATAGCTGTAGGATGCGTTTGAGTTTGATGATGCTGATGTTGATGCTGTTGATGTATATTCTGCGTCGGATGATGATAACGATGAGTTGCCTGCTGCTGACTTAATATTGCGCCTTGTTGGGGCGCCTGTACTTGATAAATTAAAGGAGCACCTCCAACAACAGTCGCAGTATTATTACCAGCTGCTGTTGGATATGAACTTAAATTTAAATTTAAAATAGCAGCCGATGAGGCTGAGTTTCCAGCTGGATACGTTTGATAGAAATGCACTTGTTGCTGAGGCTGTGGTTGTGGCTGTAAATGGGTTTGGCTATGTCCAGCTGTGTAAAATGTTGGTCCTGTTTGTTGGCTTAAGAAATGAGCCTGAGATCCTTGATTAGGATGCTGCAGCAAATGGGCTGTAGGATGTTGCTGCTGTTGTTGTGGAAAATGTGTTGCTGTCGCTATAAGCGTATGATGCTGACCTGTGGAATGCTGCGCCGCTTGCTGTTGTGTCTGTTGCTGTTGTTGTGTAATATTGGAATGTACACTTGGGGGTGGTGGCCCAATGACAACACCACCCGTACGATTTAATAAATTATGATTGAGGCCACCAGCTGTTGCAGTTTGATTACTGCCTCCACCACCACATAAAACACCAGTTACGATTCCAGCTGATGATGCTGACGATGATGTTGCACCGGCTGTCGTTGCTCCCGCTACCGCCGACGTTTGATGGTGATGTAAATGACTGTTGTGATGATTATGTTGTTGATGTACACCAATATTGTAATCTGTATTATTGCTAGCTGTGTTGGTATTGGTGCTTGTGCTGCCACCACTGCTGCGTGTTTGTCGTGCCCCCAGATTCGGGGCTCTATTGTAGCCCGTCGTTGTAGCTGTTATTGGTAACGTCGCAGAAGTAGTAATTCCCTCGCTGGCCTCTCCCCCGGCTAAACGGTTATGATTGAGACTACCACCTCCAAGAATTCGTTCTTTAATTCTTCGCTGTATTTGTTCCTGATGTTGTTGTTGGTTCTGTTGTTGTTGTTGTTGTTGTTGCTGTTGCTGTTGCTGTTGCTGCTGGTGCTGTTGTTGTTGTTGTCTTGCCCGACTTTGTAAACAATTTTCGTGATTTAGATATTTCTCTATATTTTGTTGTGTATGTCCCCCTCCTCCTCTCGATATTTTTGTTTGTTTTTTATTTAATTTTATTTCCTGTTGCGGGCTTTTTTGTTGAATATGGCTACGCTGTTTCTGTGGCTGCTGCTGCTGATGTTGTTGTTCTTGTATGCGTTTACCTTTATTAAATTGTTTTAAGGAATTTTATGGTTTTATGTATTATTAATTTTGAAAAAAATAAACGCTCTTTATGAAGAGTTTTATTTTTCAATTTTTGTTTTCTTCTGGTAGTTAATACACATTTACACACACACATTTACTACTGAATTTTAAATATTGACAAACCATAATTGAGTAATCTAAGTCCACCTATCTGTCTGCATTGTAAAATACTACAACTCTCATTATCTGAGAGATACATTAAAGTTTTAGTTTGTGAAAGCAAAATGAATTTACAAATTTTTTCACATTAATTAAGAAATTTTTAAATGTAGAGTTCTTCTTATTACAACAAAAATGTTAAAAATTTTGATTGATGACCAAGTATTAAGCGTTACCTAAATGTATGGATATTTTATAAACTACCTTAATGGCTGTAAGGTTTTTAGAATTCCATACTTCAATTGGGGCATGGAGAACTGCTGTTTCAAAAATGTAAATTGTGAAAGCCTATTTCTTGATTGGCAGCACTTTAAGTGCCTAAATTGTATATTTCAAGATATGTTTTTTCATCGCATGAAAAAGCACTAAACGTTAATGATGGTTAGTTAAGGGACCTTACATTTCCTTCCTTTTAAATTTTTTACGCAATTTCGTGACAATATAAGCTCCTCCAATAAAATCATAAACTCTAACTAAAGTGTATCCTAACAATCGCTAAAAACTTATAATAGCTTCCATTCAAAATCTAATGCCAATTTAAACACAAAAAAAAAATTGAAAAATTAAATGGAAAATATTCAAAAGAGGTTTGACACAGTACCGAAAAAATACATCATAAAAAATCATAAAAAAATATTTAAAACCACACATTAACTGCCAGAGCTGCCACCTCCGTTAAGGTGTATAGTTTGTTTGTTGTTATAGTTATTTAAAAATAGTTAAATATATATTGTAAATTATTGATAAATATGAGAATAGAAAATAAATGTCTGCGTTTTTTTTTTTTTTTTGTTTTTTAACATGATTTTAATGGATTACTAATTTACATTAAATACAAATGCCACAGGTTAATCATATAACAACATGATCTTTCTTTAATAAAGTTTAATTAATACGTTATTGAAAACAGAAAACCATTAAATAAAATATTTTGTATTTAATTAATGATTAGTATGAAATATTTTCAATATTTTGGTTTTTAACTCAAATCTATGATGGGTTTCTAAATAGCTTTTACGTACATATATGTATGTATTCTAGTATGTATGTACATTCATACATAATTTTTTTTTTGTTTTCTTTTTGTTTTTGTATAATTTTGCAATATAGAAACAATATAGCAAATAGCAAATGTTTAGTGAATAAAACAAGACATGGAGATTCTGGATGATGGTGTTTATAATGAAAAGGATATTGATGATGGTAGTGGTGGTTAAGGGTGTTGGATGTTGTGTATTTACATATAAGACTTTTTTAAAACTTTACAGCCTTCTCTACAATCCTAAGTAATACCATAATAATAACTATTATTATATATAAATAGCTTTTGATTTTTTTTTTAATATTGTTACCAAATTTTGTTTATATAGATATGTATATCTATATATTCTTTTTAATATATAGTTTAATATGCTTTTTGTTATATTAAAAAAGGTTGACAGCACTGTAAAATTTCCTGAAAATTATTTTATTGGTGGATAATTATTTATGATAAGATTGCCCTTTTCTTTACATATACTATGTATATGTATTTTTTTGTTTTCTTATTTTAATTTCAATGGGAAATCAATATTCACATATACACACTTAATATAATAATAAAACAATAATGCATGTGATACACAATAAAAAAAGAATTAATAAACATGTACAACTAAATACACACAACAAAATAAAATATAAAAAAATAAAAAACAAATATTTTATTTAATTACAAAACGAAAATAAATGTCCATTGATTATTCGTTGGCCAAAATTTGTAAGAATTCAAATTAATTGAACACGATCTTCGAAAACGTAAAATATAATGAAAGTAGAATAAACTAGTTTGAAATAAAGCATCTTAACATCTCCACATTAAAATATCACATAAGCTGAGTTTTAAGCCCACTACACCCATTTATTTTAGACATAAAACGAATAATATTTGTCATTATATGATGGGAAAAGAAAGACTAATGTTCAGAACCTAGACAGTAAACACCAAAATAAATTAAATAGGCTACGGATCGAGAAAGAAACACAAATAAAATTTTACCATTCATTGAAACCTCCCTACATAACGCCAAAAATGCAGGCGAGGTTGTCAAAAATATGATTAGTCTAGATAATCTAGACTAGACTATTATAGTAATTGACAGTCAGGCAAATTCAAATTAACCAAATTTAGCCGCATAATCTAGAAACTAGCAGTTAACATTATGCACAAATTTTATTGATTTCCTTGTCCGAAAAAGTACCTTTGATCACGATTTTTATGCTTAGAATTACGGGTATTTGGACTAATAAAGAGACAGGAGGTCGCCCTCTTGTGTCTTCTTGCCCCAAGACGATAGAGATTCAGGCAACAAGCTGTATAAGTTTTGGATGGGATTTACATGACATCCACTCTCACATTTCGTAACTAGATCTATGGTGAGACAAACTAATGTTATAAATTATTGCGTCAAAATTTGCAAACAGTTATGTGAACGTTAACAATAATAACTCATTTGTTTAACCAACTATTCTGGATTTGTTTAACATTGATGAAACCCAATGAAATGAAATTCTGTCTCCGAAATTAGTAAGCACACAACTCTTTAGGTTTTTTTTTGTTTATAAAATGATTTTGGGTCCAAAAAAGAAATAAATAAAGTGCAAGCAAATAAATCGAACAACTACTACATGTTTCTTATTGTTATAACAAAATACAATGAAAATTCTTCAATAATAACTCGATAATGAAAATCATTTCATCAACTTATTAACGAATTATGCATTAGCAAAATTGAATATTTTTGTACTTTTAATTCATAAAATGGTTGTAATTTAAAGCGTCTTGTCTTGGATATTTAAGTGGAGTCATTACAGTACTTCATCTAAAATTACGACCTGGTTTCCAGCACCATCCAAGTTGGATGTATTAATTTAAACCAAGAGTGGCGGGACCTACAGTTTTTTTAAGTCGACTCCGGATTAAAACTTTTTAAAAAATCTTTCATGGGTAGTTTGTTTGCTCTCAGAACTTTTTTTTGCCAGCAAACTGCTGCGAAGAAAGCGCTATAAGAAATATATTTTTAATACTTCGTTTTCTGCGAGATGTCTAGGCTGGGGTTTGAACCACGGCTACACACGGCTAACAAGCCAACATACCTTCTACTAGACTACGACGACTACAATTATGTATCTGCACTCATTAATTTTTTAAGTTAAACAGAATAAAATAACAAATTCTTTATAGATAACTCAATTAGTTAGAGCTCCAACTCCAAAGTTAGTCCACATCCGTTTAACTTTAAGAACAGAAAAGATAGTTACAAGCAAAAAATATTAATCTTCCGTATAAGCCGAAAACAAGTATATAAAAATAATATTATCGATTTTTATGGGAAACGTTGAACCTTATCATATATGATGTTATGGTCTCTAACCGGCACGCAGTCATTTGTACATGCATATGTACATCATACATATATATGTATGTAGATTTAAATAAATTAACTGACTTTCCCACTTATGTGTTACACTTTTCAACGAGACTAAAAATACGTTCATATGAATATATATAAATTATTGCTTTTTTATCGTTTGCATTCACCTTTTTCACTTGTTCAGAAATTTCAAATCGTTATAAATTTATAAACAAAATGAAAAGAAGAAATATTTAATTTGAAAATAAACACATACGCCGCCAAAAAACAGCAAAACAAATGAATCGAGTCACAATAATGAGATGTTATACGGAATTATCTTAATGAAAAATACTGACTCCGGCTGTGGTTTGATTGGTATATGCGAGGTGAATCAATAAAGAACAAAGAAAAATCAATGGACATTTTATAAATTAAATAAAAATGTAATATGAAAAAATCAAAAAAATCAAAACAAAAATAAATATGAAAAAGAGAGAGCGAGTGAGCAAGTGAGCGAGAGTGAGGAGAAAAGAACAAACAAAATAAAGAAATAAGAAAAAAAAAAATTCACAAGAAAGTAAACGTTTAAATTATAAAGTGTGCAATAATTAATTAAATAAACAAAAACAAATGCGATAAATAATGAGTAGAAAATGTGAAACAATTCTTACTAAAACGTATTAAATTGTTTTTGAGTTTTTTTTATTATTTTGTTCCTTCTCTAATGTTCTCTGCCTTTTTATCTCTCTTGCCCTCACTCTCTTTTCCTTCTCTTTTTGTATCGTTAATTAAACAAATATAAAAAAAAATTAAAATCAAATCATTTAATAACAAATGGCACAAAAAAGTAAATAAGAAGAAGAAATAAAAATGGTTTGGTCACAGGCACACTTGTTTTTTATGATTATATTTTATAATATACATCTTCTTTGTATAAAAACAACTTTTTTTGTTTTGAATACGTACGTAGTGCAAAAATTATAACAAAAAATAAATTACTGTCTATATTAACATATAAGAATTTTGAACTCGAACTTACCTCTGATAGCAAGAACAGAATCGTGTATATCGTCGTCTAGATCTTCCTCTTCTTCTATTTCCTCGTCGTCGATATCTTCCTCTTCGTCACCAATATCTTCGTCGTCGTCTTCCTCCTCTTCGTCGTCTTCGTCACCAGTAAGTTCAATTTCCTCGTCTTCGTCAACGATTTCTTCCTCTTCGATGCCGTCGTCGTCAGCAACGTTATGGATTTCGTCGTCGTTGTTGTCGCCGACGACGTCCTCTTCTTCTTCAACAACTTCCTCTTCGGCTGTGTTATCGTCGTCCTCTTCGGACTCAATACCAGCTGTTAGAGCGGCGAATAGTTCTTTATCGATATTACACTGATACGCTGTGGATTGCGTTTCTTTATTGTGTGTGTTGTGTTGTTTTGCCTGATGCTCTCGTTTGTTATCACGACCGTTACTGTCGTTGCTTTGTTTAGTTGTTGTTGCGACGTTAGAGGTTGTAGTATTTAATTCGTCGGTTAGATTATTTAAAAAGTTTTGATAAGTTCGTAGACTTTTACGATATTTGGAAATTTTATCCAAATGTAAAGTTGGTGACGATCGATTATGTTCCTGTTGCTGTTGCTGACGATCGTTACTAAAACCAAGTGTTGAGGATGTAGTGGCTTTTTCGGTTGTGGCAAGCGCTTTTGACGTTGTAGACGGCGATGATGTTGATGATGTTGTTGTTGTTGGTGTTGCTTTGTTATTTAATTTTGCTTTGTTTCCCACAACTGATAAGAAGTTTTTATTTTGTTGTGAGTGCTGCTGTGGCTGTTGTTGTTGCTGTTGTTGGTTTTTCTTATCGTTATTACTACTATTGCATTCAATTTTCTGGTTATTGCGCGTTGACAATAGACCTGACGATGTAGATGTGGTAGATATTGTTTTCGTAGACGAATTTTTCTTACTTATTCTATTATTTTGATTTCGATAATTCCGTTTTTTATGTCTTGACGATCCAGAGGATGATTTAAATTTATATTTTTCTTCAGACGTTAAGGCGTTTGTTTTTATTTTTAATTGCTTTTGCTTTTGTTGCTGAGTTTCGCTACCACTCGTATCAGAACTTTCGTCGCTAATTGCAGAAGAGATACTAGAAATATTAAACGTTTGTGCTGCTGCAGCTACTGCGGCTCTCTTTATAGGTGTAGCTGTTGAGTTGACGTTAGCTGTTGCAGTTGATGCTGTTGTTGTTGCAGTTGATGCTGTTGTTATTGTTGCTCCTATTGAAGAACGACTATGACTGATTTTACGTGTTTTACGATAATAATTTAATAAATTACTTTTATTCTTGCTATTGTGGTTATTGCTATGATTGCCGCTGCTGCTGCCGCCGTTATTTGGTGTTTGTGTTGGTGTAGATGTTGTAGTTGTTGTTGTTGTTGCTGGTGTTGTTACTGTATTACGTTGTGGCGTCGTATTAAAACACAACTTCTGGAATTGCTGCTGCTGTTGTTGTGTTACTGCCTTTGTATAACTATTACGTCTTTGATTGTATGCACAATTAAAACCACTACCACTACTCGTGGTTGGTTCTTCGGGCGAGAAGGTTTTGGATCGCGTTCTTCGTGCTACGCAATCACCGTCTTGTTCTGGGAGTGAGTTGTATTTACTAGCACTGCTATTGCCACTTGTGGTCGATAAAGGCGTTGAGTCAATATCCTGTAAGTTGTAGCTGTGATTATGATAACGACGTTTCTTTAACGGTGACGTTAAATCTGTAGGAAGATCCCCAAGAGATGTTGAATCTGAAAGGCAAAAAAATATCAAATAATTAGCAAATTCATCATGAGATTAGTTAGAAGCCATAACCACTAAAAAAAATATCGAAAAAATAGTACACCATTGTATACCATTATGGATATATATAAACATATGTATGTATTTACATGTGTTACCTATAACTAAAGCTAGTTATGACAACATAAATTTATAATTAAACAATTTCATTTAAAATTATTACCTCAGTAAAGCTGAATTTTCTTTTAGCCACTCATTATGAGCTTCCGTTAATAGTAAAAATAGTTAAAGAGGTTTTAAAGGAACTTAAACAATGTCATGCTTTTAGCAACACGAAAGTAATAATTTTTTAAGTTTTGTGTTACGTATATTTTATTTTCAGAGTAGTTAATCCAAGCTAATCGTACTACTAAAGAGAATATATTTGCCCACAACTAGTGTCAAAGAAATTATTTGTTAACTAACTTGAAAGTATATATTAAATCAAAGCTCTAGAAGAAACGAATTATCTGCTTATGTAAAATTACTGATTAATGTAAACAATGTCATTGTATGTCGTCTTACTTTACAATTTTGCTGAAGGAAGGAATCAGGCAGTGCTGTACATAGAACAATAATGTTTGTCCAGATTTCCGAATTCTAAGTTCGAGCTATTGTCACGAGTGAACATATTGATGTCGAAATTCAGATAGTCAGCGTCTTAACTAGAATAAATTAAATTTGATTGCGAAGACGACGAAGGAATGTTGATTTTGTATTCCCCTATTGAGTACACAATAATTGAACAAGCTTTTTAACGGATCGTATCATGATAATGGTTTTCATTTTCCAGAGATCATTATCCAAGTATTCATTGACGGATGCAGATTACACGACAAACTCGTATGTAAAATCTTTGCAGAGCAAACATCTTAGATTGTCCCTTGGACTACCCCACTACTACAGTTGTATTCAGGCGTTAATTTAGCTGTAAATGCTGCCGCTTTGTGCATCCGTTATTAGATATATTGTGATTGTGATTAGATCCCTAGAGGGTACACTACATTAAAGATTATTCAAAAACGATGAACATATGCGGAGCAAAATTTGTCGTAAACGACATCATAATCCATCTTATGCGCAATGTATCAATAATATAAACTTTAGAACCGTTGGAACCACATAATAATAAAAAACTTAACCTGGTCTATTGCAACACTTGTTTCACAATGGACCCCATAAACTCTATCTTCAAATGAACGAAAAATGATTCTAGAAGCCAGAGACCGACAATGGAAGAAAGCGCGAACAGCCATTCCATCAACAAAAAGAACCAAACGACGCACACTGTGAGGGTTGATTTATACACTATAATGCAGCATCGGCAGATATGCTTCTCAATCTCTCATGGGAAAACAACGTGCTAATTCAAGAACCCTGGGCCAACGCGAATCGGGTCTGTGGATTCCACAATGGATGCTTTAGTCCTCTTCAAAAAAAAAAATTTTAATTAGCGGTTGCGCGGATTTTAAAACGGCTTTTAAACATGCAGTTTCTACATAGGTCCACTATAAAGATCCTAGGTGACTGGTTTCAACATAAAGCAGTTTGGAATAACTTAAAAAACCTCATCAGGTAAAATTCTATCCTCCGTACCGCGTATTGATTCATTCGAATGTCTATAGGAACAGACAGAAAGTATTGTATGATCCACTGCACATTCACTTCTCTAGGTATTGACATTTATCAGAAATAACTTTTCTTCCAACATACCTATCGCCATTTAAAAATGGCTGCAGGATAGATATATCCGTTAAAATCGCACTGCACACTATAATAATATTTACTACAAATTCCATTTGAGTATAAAAAAATCATGTTGCTTGCCGGAGGTGGCTTTTATTAAATGAAGCCTTTTGTGATAGTTAGATGACCTAGACCGGTATTTTGCGGGTTTATAGGAGTACTATATGGTTACAGAGTGATAATTTTAAGAGGGGAATGATGGATATGATCACAATCTCAAAGGTGACAGATCGTGTGACTCTCCAATGACCTTGAGAAGGTTCCTCTCAAGATTTCAGTAAGAATTAGCTAGTGTATGTTGTCGAGCAGACAGAACTGATTGATATTATGTATTACTCACTAGGATTTGACATTGGAACTATTGTACATATTTTTCAGATCGATTGTTTCTTCATAACGCCATAAGATGAATACAGTGAGATCATGTCTTAAAAGTATTAATTAATTAAAAATGTTTTAGGCTTTTAAAACTAAAATCCAACCATCCTGTTGAAAAAATGAGTACCCTTTACAGTTTTTAGTTGCCAGTCTTAACAAATTTTGATTTTGCCGGTTCAGTAGTCGTTAATTTTGAAGTCAAAAAGCACCACCTTCTGAATAACATTCTCATAGAACTTCTATTTACGAATAGCAGCTGTTAGTTTAGTGATGAAGTGTAAACGGTTTATTTGATAGAAAGGAGATCATTACAATAATGTAAAATTCATGTTATCAATTTCAGGGTCAGGTAGAGATGCCCGCTATCACCTCTCCTATTCAGGGTTATTACACAGATATAATATGGAAATTATAAATTCAGGGACTATGCTTACGACATCTAGACAATCAGCTTAAGTGAAGAAAGCTAAACTTGGTGTAAAAGTAATTAAAGAAATTAACCACCAAAAATATTCAAATATTTTCAACAAGCGTCTTCCGACAGTAGCAATATTAGTATAGAAATCAAACCATTTAATTACTGTATAGAATATGTGCTATTGTACTAATATGAAGCTTGATATATGACAAAAAGTACCTAAAGTCGAAACAAGTATACGACAAGCAACAAGCGACAGAATACATCCCAATTCACATCGAAATCTTACGGCGAAAATAACGCAGGATTGGTCATATACCACAAAGAAATTACACTAAATGTTAATGACTGCAATTCGGATCGACTTGACAATTACTGCTAATGGGATTTCGTAAGTCATGGACGAATTAGCAGATACTGTGTGAGACACAATTGTGAAGGTACTATATCCCCTAGAGGAACCAAAGAAATGCAGTGTTTATTCTGGAAATATGAAACTGCTAATAGGGGATGTAAGTCGTAGACGGAATTGAAGAGACTAGCACTGAATAAATTGGATTTTATCATATTTGTAAAGCGGATACGTTCCTTATAAGAAACAAAAGAATTCAGTGTTTGTCCTGGAAACATGAAAGAAAGAGCAAAGCAATCAATAAATTACGAGAATAAAAAAGGACGACTTAATGATAAACTTTGAGAATAAGAATTAAATAACAATATACGAAGACTTCCATAGTGTTTTCCTTTCATGTGTAATTATTGTATGATGCTTTTTAAACAGAATAGCTGTGTTTATTTCTGCATAAATTAATAATTTCTTATGAATAATACAAATATACAAAATTAAGTTATATTTATTGTATTTGCTTTTGTAATTTTTAAATTATACTTACAATAATTTGTGGATACTGTTGTTGTTGTTGCTGATGATTTCTCAACGTAATGACGTTTACGTTCGGTACGTAGAATTGGTGGTGGAGTTAGAGGGGAAGCAGGTGAAGTAGCTACTGACGATAATGAGTTTGAAGCGTTAAAAGACGAATTACGTGATGAATAACGTTTATTTGAATTTGAATTTATACTATGGCTGCTGTTATTAAATGGTGTTTGTTGCTGTTGTTGCTGTGATTCTTGATGATGAGCTGAAGAGCGTGATTTACTGCGTGAACGTTTATCGTTTGAGGATTGTGTAACAGTTAGGTTTTTATTCAAGTTATTATTATTATTAGGGGTCTGTTGTTGATGTTGTTGCTGTTGTTGTTTGTGAAATTTTTGTTGTTGTTGATTATGTTGCTGTTGTTGTTGGCGTCCACCACGTCTATTTTTGGCCGTATTTTTAGTAGTCGTCGCAGTTGGTGTCACTGTATTTGAAGTTGTAGTGTTTGTTGCATATGTCAATATGCTGCCGTCGTGCCCCTCCGTCACTGCAGAGAGCGATTGACAATTAACGGACTCGGCCATAGACGACACTTAACCGCACATTCAATCCCACTAAACATGCCCTCGTCACAACACGTTTATTTTATTTTCAATTTATTTAATCAATAATAACCGTATGTTTTATTATATCTTTTCTTATTTCAATTAAAATAAAAAAAATTATTTTTAAAATTATTGATTCAAGTATTTCACTTATAAAACAAAAACACTTATTTTTTTCTTTCTTTAAATATATTTTCTTAATAATGATTCTTCATATGTTATTCCACAATTTAAATTTTAATTTTTGCACTTTTCTTGTTGTTGTTGGTTTATTTTTCTGTTTAAAGGGGATCTTTTCAACTATAAAATATATTTAAAAATTATTATTGCTAAATTGTTTTAAATTTCTTCAGTTTATTTTTGGTAAGTCTGAGCCCAAAATATTCTTGCCACAAAAAGTTTTATTTCTTTTGTAGAAATAAGACCTGAAAAAATAAGAAAAGAAATTTTATTCAATTAATATATGTTTTTCAATTTATGATAAAAAAAAGGTAAAAAAAAATAAAGGAAATTGTTGTTTTAACATTAATTAATAAGTACAAATAATTTTGTGAATTTCGGCAAAAGGGAAAATACAAAAAAATAAATTTTTATTTGACTTGTAAGGAAAATTCTGTCGCATTAATTTTCAATAAATTTGATAATTAATTCTAAGCTCTAGGAATAACACAGAAAATTCAACATTAACAATGAAAATCCCAATAGGAAAATTGAAAATATTGAAATAATTATTTGCGGATTTAATCTTGCTCTAACTAAAAAAAAATTTAAAACAAAAGGATACGAAGTTTATATAAAAAAAATCTTTATTAAATATCCGTAATAAAAATAACAAGAAACTGGAAGAAGAACAATGTAAAAGAGTAAACACATTATGTGTACCTGCTGATTATGCTCGGTCGAACATAATTGAGTAACAGATAGACAAAGAAAAATAAAATAAAAGTCTAAAGACAATGACAACAAAGGCCAGGGATAAAACGGAGATCTATTTACATTTACACTTAAATACACAGCTACTATATACACATATAGAGCAGCATCAACTAAAGATATCTAAAATTAAGAAAAATTTTACATTAATTTCAAGATTAGGCTCAATAATAGTGAAAAGGAAAAATGCATACACATACGCATTAAAAAAAAGAACAAGATATGATTTTCTTATTTTCGAAATACAAAATAATTGAGGACAATCGGTACAAAGAAGGGAAGTATAAGAGAAAGAATAAAAAACTCAAACAACACGCTAAACTGGTACACATGTTGTCACGTAATAAACAAACGAAACTGTATATGTGTTAAAATGCATACTAATCCAGCGGACGAAAAAAAAGTACAAAAAAGGATATTGACCGTTTCCAGAGCACATATACGCACACACAGCCGAACATACATATGCATATACCTACGTACGTACAATTATAAAAAATAATAAAATGAAAATAAAACACGTTTGATTTGTTGTCTTCCTTTCTATATTGCTGTTATTATTACCTTATATTTATTCTCTCTTTCTCTCTTACTCTTTATTTTTACGTTCTGTAAAATCTTGATAATTTCAAGTGGTGAAATAATACAAGAAGAATAAAACAGTAATTGAGTGTAAAAAATGGAATTGAGTGTAACTTTTGTTACTCGCACATTTGTTTAAAAGAAAAAATTAAAGAAAAAAAGGTAGAAAAAATTAGGCACATTTTTATAAACGTTTCATCAACTGTCAATAAGTCAAACTCATTGTGTTATTTGTTTAATCAAAATCACTCAAAGTGAGGGAGACATTATTACTCAAGTGTATATAAGTTAGTAAAAACACTCAATTTTTCAGTGTTTGAGTTTTACGATTTGTTTTTCCGTTTATGTACACAGAGAAAAATCACAAGTAAAATTTACACAAAATTTGATACATAATTTATAATATATAGTATATATATTCACATTTGTTTACACTAAAAACTATAAAAATATTTTTAATGACTTGAAAATTGTACTAAATTGAGTACTAAAATTTTAAAACAAATGGCAAGTTTTACCGAGTGAAAATATTAAATATTTAATAGTTATGAAAATGAGTGTAGTATGTGAAATAGTACCCCTATTTTCCACCTTTTATTATTTATTTAATTATATTTTTAGCAAATCATCGTTAAAATTCAGTTTCCGTCAGCGAGTTGAGGTAACTGGTTTTCAATAAATTTAGAGAATATTATTGCATAAATTTCTTGTAGTTTTTGCATTGTGTTTTGCTTCTAAAAGCATATCTGAAATTATTTTCCCCAATTTATTTGCCTTTTTTAATTTATAAAACATGTTCTAGACAAAATAAGGGTAATAAATACAATGGAAGGGTTAAACAAGTTTAAAATTTAACTCAATATCAATAGCATTATATCAAAATTTTCGTTCGATTTGACCTGCGATACTAGAAAACATTTTTAGAAATCCTAGAGACCTGTTCTGTTCTGTTCTGATAAAATATTGATAACACAGCAACATATGTATGAAAATAAAGTAGAATCACGTGGCCGAAAATAATTTTTGTTACTTTTAATGCTAAAAGATATAATTCATGCAATTAAAAACTTTCCCTTTAGGTCTTAAAACAGTACAGAGTTCGTCTATGTCATAAAATATATGGAATTAATTCCAATATTGTTTTCTACTTAGAAACGAACTAGTATCGGAATATCCATGACTGGTTTGGCGATAACACTAATTCTACACTTGATGGTCACGTCCATCAATCATAATTGTGGAAAATGAGGTTCAGATAACTCAGTAGTTAGTAGTGAAAAAAAGAACCCCTGTCATACATAAGAAGCATCCGTCTGGTGAGCGTTCTAGAACTGTTACCGTTAATACAGGTACTTGATTTTTCCTGCGTTTGAGCTCTATAAAAGCATTATACTGTTAAAAGCATTTCAAGAAAAAATAAAAACGAAAAATAAATAAATACATATAAACAAATAAATTCTAAGGTTTTCTAATGTCCTGCAATTAAATTTGCAACGGTTTTTTAATTTTAAATAGTATTTTTAACAAATATTTTCTATATAAAAATAACAAAACTTATTAACATTAAACAAATATTTTTAAAAGATCTTAAAGATAGGTTAACCCTAATGTCACAGTAAGACAAATAATTGAAAATTTTTATAACAAGCTACAAGCATTTATTTCAGATTTAAATTAAAGTAATTTTTTTATAATTTTTGCGATATCTTTATTAGGCCGGCAATCCAAGTTCGTTATAAGAAATTATTATTTTTAATTAAAAAATGTTAGTGTCATTACAATTTTGTTTACCAGTGTAATTTTCGTCTATACACATTTTTTAATACAACTAAATTGTGATTTAAAAATGCTTTCGTTATTAAGTACTAGAATTTTACATAATTTGATAAAATTTGCTTCTTTTTTTTTTCATCAAAAAATCTTGTTTCTCTGCAAAGTGAAAAACGAAAAAAAAACATTTTTTTCTTTGTTAGAAGTCGCTCGCTTCTTTACTAGGAAACTGGTAATTTTCTATATCGCTTGTGGCTTTGGCTTTGTAGGTTTTTTTTCTGTACACAAATAGGTCAGTGACATTGTTGGTCTGGTATCCACAACATTAAAATAGCAGAAACAACAACAAAATAAAACGATAATTAAATTTTTAGGGGAGGTTTCCAGTTGTTCAAAATGTCGTCGCAAATGTCTTCCCTACTAGCCACAACACTACAACAATATGCTATATTTTAGACTTTTTATACATTTTTATTTATTAACAATAAATAAGCAAAATAAAAATGTTTACCTTGAAGCAACAATATGAAATTTAAACACACTCTAAAGGAACAAAAAAACAAACTAAATTTAAATTAATTTAATTTTTATCCGTAGACGTTTATCCAGATACCTTATGTTTAAAACAGAGATGTCTAAAGTGTATCTATAACTGTTTAAGTTAAAAAAAATCAAAATGAAAAGAAATAAAACACTCACGCACTGATATAATAAAAAGGGAACATTAAAAAGGGATAACACTCACTCACTCAATAAAAACAAAATAACTCAAAGAGTAAACTCATATAATTAGTAGATAAAAAAGAAAGAGGGAGATTATTATGAGTAATTGGAAGTAAAATTCTCCACAGACATAGAAAACAGGGTTTTCATATTTATTTAGACCTTTTCCGTTATGTTAAAAAACGCCAATTTACACATACCCAAAATAACCGTCAACCATATTATAAACTTATAAAAATCACAAAAAAAAATCCCGAGTTGTGAAATCGAAAAACAAGTTTTAAAATAACTATATATGGCGAGTAGGTACTATATCTGACAACCCTGATAAAGACTACTACGAATTGAGAGCAAAAATTACGAAGAAATGAGTAAATAAAGACAAAATATAAGCGTAACATGAGAAAAACTCTTTACAACACGTACTACTTCACAGAGAGGCTACTTTTTTATATGTTACACTCAAACTTGTACTTATTTACAAAGTAACAACAAACTGAGAGACGACAAACAATATGAGAATTGAGAGGAAAGAGAAATAAGAATATAACAATAAGTGCTGAACGTGCTGAAATCAGCTGTTTTTCTTATTATATCTCAGGCTTTTTCTTTGCATGTGTGTGTTTATTTATTTTCATTTGTCGTATTTTATAGTTTGTTTATATTTTTTTATACTCTGCTTGTATTGTTGTTGTATTGTTTATTTGATTTCTATATACACCCAGCTGATACACAAACAACAAATACATTACGTCGACCGAAAATATCGCTAATGGATGGATAATGACGATGTTTGTAGAAAAATTAAAGTAAAACAACAACAACATCTACTAACAATGACAAGTCAAACGCCAAGTAAAAATTACAATTCAAATTAGCAAAAAAAAAAAAAAAAAATTAAAAAAATAAGCGTGTACTCATTCAAATATTGAGAGAATGAGAACAAATAATTAAATTGAAAATTAAATAGAATAAGAGAAAATAAACAAATGTACAGAAAAAACGGCACTGATATATAAATTGATCGTTTAATAAATCAACAGTAGAACACTAAGTCAGAAAAATCAATTAATTTTTACTTTATGTAGGAAGGAAATTTGTTTGATTACAGTTTTATCAATAAGAAATAAATATTTTATATCAAGTATAAATAGTAATGTTCTATTTTTAAATTTCATAAATTTTAAATACAGTTATTAATCACAAGAAGAGTAATTTTAAATAGAATAATCTGTTAAAAACTACTGACCATAACAGATCATTTGTAGGCATTTAAAAAAAATTAAATAATGTTTGAAATTGTAAATTTTTAATCGATTTTAACAGTGACCACAGCAGCAACATGTTATGTTTAACAAAGAATAACTTCAGAATTAAATGTCTTTTCCCTATCTTTGATCAGAACGTAATTGATTCTTTTAGCAAGACGATATGACAGATATAGAAGATCGGTACTCAAAAATTTGTTTAAATATACAATAGCGAGCCAATTACGTGACTTTTCGAAATCCTCGCTTCTTAGCTGAAAGAGCAGCATTGCATCTGGCAACAGATATCTGTCAAAATTTACATGCCACACTTAGTTTGCATTTGACAGCTATTTATAACACCCCTAGACATCTGATGTGATATTAATTTTGATTGAAGAAAGTTGTTCGGCACAAAAGCGATTACAGACAGGTTTTTAAGCTTTTTCCTAACCACAGGCGAAACGTTGAAACACAACACAAAAGAGGCCGAACAGTAGTGTCAAAACAAATCGATTACGGACAAGTTTTTGAGCTTTTTTCTAACTTGATCAAAAAATTACACATTTTGGGTTAGAAAGTTATTTTTCAACAGGCCAATAAATGCATGTGCAATTTCTACGACGAAAGTTTCGGAATTAGGCTACATATTACTCCCTCAACGCACTATTCTCCGGATTTAGCCCAGAGTGACTCTTTTTTGTTTCCGAATCTGAAGAAACGTTTTTTTTTTTCAAATTCTAAAACCTGAAATCGCTTGTCTTACAAAAATTAGAGATTAATTTTGTTAAAAAATTAATTTTTAGTTTACTTTGCTATTTTAATAGATCATCATAGTGTATTTAGATATTGAAATGCAAGGAAAACAAAGTTTTACAAGATTGTTTTTGGTTTAATTATTTTTTAAATCAGGGGGATTTATTTATCCAAACACCACAGTATAATTTTTTTTAATATTAAATTTTCTATTTATAGTGTTCATAACACAGTTGTCAACCATTTAAACAGTTGAAATTGCAATATTTATGTATTTTATAAGAAATATATATCGTACCCTCGCCCTTTCCTGCTCCTAAACCTTTTCATTAGCATAGAACAGTATATTTTTCACCACTTACAAAATATTATATATATATCTCGCTTATGATTGAAATAAATATCAAATTGTGGAACTATAAATACTCCTTTAAGCAGAATATATGTAAATATGTATTTATATGAGTGAAGTAAAGTAGAAGCTAAAACTTGACCACATGGCGCTAAGTGAACATCATTGGCAAAAGTTTGTACATGTTGAGAATATGCTTTTTAGGTGATCATATTTTTTTTCATTTTTGATTTACTTTTCGCACGTTAGTATGTACATAATCAAAATAAATTAATATGTATTTTCACTTTGATTATTAATTTTGGCATGTGGGTTTGGTTGCCTAATATTTTTATAAGAATTGTGTTGTTGTTGATTCTCTTGCAGCTAGTGGTAAAACTTAAAAATTGGTTGCTATTATAGTGTTGTTGCTGTTGTGTTTGTGCCACTTAAACGGCCTTGAACTCATTTCTTGATTATGGCAGCCAGTCAGTCAGTCATCAAGCGGACAACAGCAAAGCAATGAAGACAAAAACAAGCCAAATAAACCAATGCTAAGCAAACGCGAATGTACGAACGAAGAACGGACGAACGAACATACTTAAAAAATAAAACTGCAATTTTGCAAAGAGCAATTACCGCATATGGCGGTTGAATTACACACACACATGCATACATACATAGAACGTTCTCGGTTCTCAACGATGTGTAGTAAAGTTCCTATGTCAGCTGTAGTAGTGTAGTAGTGGTGATCGAGTAGTTGTTAGTATTTCAGCTACCTAAAACATCATAACAGAGTTTTAAAATACAAAAAAAAAAAATAATAATAATAATAAATAAATAAATAAAAATATTTGCAAAAAACTAACAACAACCACAAAACCAACAACACCAACAAAAAAAGAAACAGAAATAAATAAATAATACATTGCCAAAATGACAACAACAAAATCAAAGCAAAGTTTTTAATTTCATTTTTGTTTTTTATATTCACACATACATACTTTATCATTATGTTTGTTGCTAACCCAGCCATCAGCAAAGCTCTGAATTGTATAGTGATACTGTCAATGTATTTGTAAGCTTAAGTTTTTATAACGTCTGTGTAGACAGCAGGCAAATAAACAAATGTTTTCTTTTTTCAACGTCAGCATTGTGTTTTTTCACATTTCGAGTTTAAACCACACCACTGTGTTTGTAGTATGAAAATAACTTAAAACCTTCAGTGTTTTTCAAATAAATTTTCGATCGTCTGAAATCTCTCGTACTGCAAAAACAGGGGGTAATGTACAAATGTTTGTCTTTCATCCCTATCACGAACCACTTATTCCTCAATATAAGGAGAACGCCGTTAGGTTTAAAAAAAACCACTAGCTCTTGTCTAATAAGCTAACATACAACTTACTGAACTAAGACGACTCAGTTCTACACAACTACCTTAACAAGAAGGGCTGTTGTAGAATTTTTATATAATCATCGTTTTTTCAATTTTTTGGACGTATCTTGCCACTACAGCAAATAAACAATTAATATTGTTTATGCACTCAAGCAAGCAGATCCGTCAAATTTCCTCGAACTGCACTAAATTAAAAGATATTGGGCAAGAGATACACAAAAAACTCTGATGCTAATAGAAAGTGAACAATAAAGGCCCACCCTAATGGAAGGAATCTCAGAACAAAATATTTATCGGAATCTACTATTAAAGACTTACATATTAGAAGGAACGCAAACAATATTATGTTTTGCAATAATTTCGCCATTAAATTTAGTTTTTAGAAAGGTATGACCAAATTTTCCATACGCTTTTCTTAGTTCCTTATTTGTTGAAAGTTGCAATTAAGAACAAATTTCTTGTGAATAATTTCACGCAAAAAAAATGAATTTCTTTACTCGAGTTTTTGTTTTTACTTTTCCCTTTAATTTCTTCGCTTTATTACTACTGGTAAATTTAACAGCAAATATCTTACAGAAAACTGTTTCAGTGTAGCTTTATTATTACTCAGTGTAAAGTGGGTTGATTGAGTCTCGCAAACCTTTACAGACAATCCGTTGTTACAGTTTTTTTCTCTTTCAATGAATTTTTTGCTCCAATTCGAATGCCTTTTTAAACTTTAAAACTTCTGAAAAGAGCAAAATCTCTCATGGAATTTATTTATAAATTACAATTTTGACAATCATGTAATCCAGGGTCTGAACGTGGATTAATCAGGTATATAGTAGAGCATTTTAAACTTACACCACGCAAAATCAAATTGTGTCAATTAAATAATAATTAAAATATATTTTTTCTTTCTTTTTTGATATTTCATAGTGGTAACATTTGGTTTTCTGCGTTCTTTTACATGTATTTTAAATTTAAAATTCGTTTAGAATTGATTAAATTCGTTTAAGTTTGTATTCTTTTAGAAGAACTGAAATTACAACATAAAAACTCTCGATGTTTAAAAATAAAAAATTATACAAAAAGAAACAAAAAAGAAAAAATCATTTTCGTATACACGGAATATTTATTTTTATTATATTTTGGCTGAATATTGAAAAACAACTTCTTAACCATGAAATAAATTCAGATATAAAATTACACAAATGGAAAGCTGAAGTTTGAATAAAAAAAAATTTAAACAATATTTTCAGTGTGCTTGCTGTTGTCAGAAATTATGTCATGACCATAATTTTGAATTAAACAGCATTTAAAAGCGTTTTCGACAGTAAAGATGGGAGCGTAGATAATTTTGTAAAGATTACAATAATACCGAAGCTATACGGAAATATTGTAGTAAAATGATCAATATAAACCTAATTATTAATGACTACTGGACTAAGAATTGTATTAATTTTAAATTAATTCATTTCATTATAAACTAAAACCTAAAGAGACGTTAACTAAAGTCATTTCAAGAACTTAAACGAACTTTAACTAGATGAAATAGAAAAAAAGCTTCAGCTTCACGTGTGGAAATAGTTCAAAACTACAACAAAAGTGGTGATTTGATTATGACAACTTTTAGGTATTCTAAGGTTATGGTTTCCGTAACCAAATTTGAACATATTGGAAGCGTTACATTTGTAGTCTGCCCAGTGCATCACAGCAATGTATTGTAAAATACCTCCTCTACAAAAGAAAGTCTAAAGAATAATTCAAGACTGTTGGTTCCACGGCGTTCCACAGCAATTGCTCCTATCTTATAGATCATTATGACGTCTTTGCAACTCCAACCATTAAAACTTCAATACCGTAGATATTTTGATTCGGTGCGACACCTATGAGATATAATTACTTGTACAAAATATTCTTCGGAGAAGAAACACATTTCTCACTCGGTGGTTACTTCAAAAAGCAAAATTGTCACATATGGTTCTCTGGAGGTTTCATTGGGCCGTATAGTTCCAAAAATTACCCTGAAAATACTGTTGTAGTAGAGCGCTATGACTATAAGACTTTTTTATCCTTTAATTTAGGATTAGAAAGTGAACAGTATATGATTTCAAAAAGATTTGGGCTACGTCAAACACCATGTCTACGCGGTCAATTCCCTAACATTGGAAAATTTGTAAAACATAATTCAGGTTATCAGGTGCTAAAACGCCTACCTCAAAAAAATCGTCAGCTGCACTCACTTAAAACTAATTTTAAAAAATTGTCCAAATAAAACTTGGAAAAGAATGCTACCAAACAAAATTAAAGCCACATCCATCGAATTAATTAAATGTTTGAAGATTGCTAGAAAACTAATAAACAATTTCTTAAAGAAATTAACTTCATGTCGTCAAATTTAAAAGTAATTTGATGTCTATTCCTATAAAAAGAATACACACGAGGTAGACAAAAGGAAAAAAGAAGTTAAAAAAGCGTATGTGGCAGCCATTTGAAATTATAGTTCAAGTAGAACATTTCAAAAGCCACTACACCATTTCAATTTAATTTTCTTAAAAAAAAAAGCTCACATAACAAACCTGATGATGGTAGTAATGGCGGTGGTGTGTAGTTTACATGCATTTCGGATTAGTCGTATTCAACAAACCGTTGTATAAAAATGATGCCGATTGTTGCAGTAGAGTGGATTTTGATGCACACTACACTCTGTACCTCCGTACATGGTACCATGTTGCATTGGATGCAAAGTCAAATCAAGTTTCTCTACTCTTAATAGGCTTTCATTTTTTCTTTCGTTCCTGCAGCAGCCAGTAGAATAACCAGCTTGCTATGCAAGTATTGTTTGATAAAAAAAAAGAGGTATAAACAACCATCACTACTGCCTTCTCCTGCCGCCCACATATATAATTCTTCCGTTTGTTTTACTGTTTTTATATTTCTGTTATTGTACATTTTATATTCCTTATGGCAAGTATACGAATAACAACGTCAACACCAACAAGTTATCGTGGTGTACGATTATGAAGGAACCACAAATCGTTTAACATCATGTTGTAGTAGTTGTAAAAGAAAATATGGGAAAAAGAGAGAAATTGTACAAAAAAAAAAAAAAAATGACGATATCACAACCGAAAGAAGACTGTTTATTAATGATTGTAAAAAATAATTTCATTTTAAAATACCTTCTTTCGGAATTTCTATCAAGTGATTTCGTATGTTAAAATAAAACATAGTTTTTTGTTTATCATTTCCAAATCTATAATTTAAATTTTCATGTTCAGAATACTAAGGGTTTGTTCGCGAATTGTAAGAGATTCTTCACATGGCCCCTATTTGGATATGGGCAATAGATCAAACGTGAAAGAGCCATTTATAGTGAACAATTTTGGCGATATCTGGCAAGGGCTGTGAATAACATATGCAGTTGCCATTTAAACGACAGCATATATGATTAGATGTTGACGAAAAAGGTCATCAGGAAAATGAGTTGATAATATCCATAAACGCGTCCCTTAAAAAACTTAACATACATCAAAAGAAACGGCTACCGCTTGCAATGAGTGTCACTAAAATGCCTCTAGGTACTCAATTTTAATCCCGCTAAACCTTATGATAGGATGAAATAAGTAACGCCAAATCAACAATAGAATGATCCAGTCAGAAACTCATATCATATATTTCACAAAGAATAATGACTTTTACCCTTAACCAATGTAATATGACTGGCTGGCAAAGCAAGGTAAGGCAACATACAAATCTCATTGAATGCCAACATCGAAACGACCATCCAACCAACCAACCCATCTATCCAAGTACTATACTGTGTATATCTTCCGTGCCATTTTTTCTTCATTTGTATTTTTTTTTTTTTATATGGAAATAAAACTTATTTACAAAGAAGGAGTAGCATCAGAGAAAAAAAGTAGTAGAGTAGATACCGGTCGGTCGTAAGGCAAGAGAGTTAAATCAGTATTGTATACGTTGCACATAAAAACAAAAAGAAAACATAACAACTGCTCGTCACACATCTATATAATATGTATGTGATACCAGGAGAAAAATATATTTTAAAAACGAAAAATCTTAAACCATAAAGGATATGCAAAAAAAAAAAATATATTGAAATATGAAATTAAAGAAGACACACAACCTTTTGCGTTTTGGTTTACAAATGTAACCTCTTTCGACAATTGCGGATAGCAATGACTGACACTGACAGACTGCCTTGAATTGTATTTATATTTTATTTAATTACGGCGTAGAGAATATATAATATAACGAATCAGTTACATATATTTAATGATGAAATTGTTCATCTGTGTCACAGGAAATAATAGTGTAAAAAGGATTTGAGAAAGAAAATAAATGCGAACAATTCAAATACTCTTCAGCAATGTTATTGATAATTTCCTGAGCCAAAGCATTTCGATTATAAAAGAAATGAACGGAAACATTTTGAGAAAATAACTACGATTTTCAATTTTTTGTTAATAAAAACTTAAATTAAAAAACAAAAAAAGAACGATCTAGATCAAGAGTTGTCCCTTTATCTTTTGAAAGAATTTATAATGTATTTTAATGTAAATATATAAAAATCTGTGTTTATAATGAAATTTAAATTTGGAAAAGAGATAAAAATTTAAAAATTAATGCGAGTATGTATTTAACAAATGATATGTGTTGAGGAAAAATTATAGTTGACTACTTATTTAAATCACAAACAAATTTTTCATTTATTGATGGAAATGAAGATGGAAAAATAGAAAGAAAGCATTTTTGCTATCTGTTCATGCATTAATACATCCTATCCAAGTTTTCCAATTTAATTTCCTTTTTTGTAAAACAATTATAATCAGTCTTATCCTAGTTCCTTCAAGGAATGAAACGGAATTTATAATCAGTTAGACTAAGAAATTTAATAAATTTGTGGTAAAAACAAATTCATATTTATTTTGCCAGTATATGACTTTAGTTATCAATATTGCAAATGGCATACGTAAAATTGGGTCACCTTAGGTGGCTTCAGAACGATAAGACGATTTTGTAGTAAGCAGATTATGATTATTTGATGCATAATTATTTACCATACCATAAGTTGAAGATGAAAATCAGCAAAAAGAAAATAAATAAATTTCAACTTTTAATTTTTTTTTTATTTTTAAGGAAACACAAACCAAGTGACTGAAAATAAAAACAGTGTTTAAGGTCTTGTTTGAAATAGTCAATTTTTCTTCTATTTTTTTATGTAAAAAATATATTAGTTAACAACATACTGGTTGAAATAGTTCACGAAAATTAGGTTGTGACTGAATGCGGTGGCACATTAAAAAAAACTGTCGTTATCGTATTATATCTATGCAGTAAGTAAGGGATACTCACACCGTTACAAACGTTCTGAAAGGTTGCTTTGAGCAGTACTAAAAGGAGTGGGTTGCAGCATGGTTCAGTTATTCGATTAAAGTTCTTAAAGCTTTGTTGGAAGGATTTATATTGCGACTCAGAAGCAGCTAATTACCTCATGTACCTGCCTATGTCTGTCTAATCTTGTTTTTAGCAACAAGGACGAAGAAGAATTTGTTTTCAAAACATAATAGAATTTCCTGCAAATTGGCAATAAATTTTTGAACAATAATTCTAACCCATAATTCTATTTATAACTATTTTCAAAGATGTTAGGGTTGCTTTAACTAAATTTTTATTATTTCATTGGCTTTGCTAAGGTCTGCAAATCCTTCCTTTGTTCCACTTTATCTTTAAAGCTCAAAATGCTTTTAAATTTTAATATAGTCAGTTAACTGTTTCTCGATTTACATATACAAGTTTAAATATTGTTTTTTTTTCTGTACGGAGCGAATTTTAATTCAAAATTCAATTATTCTTTTACATAATTCTTGTTTCATGCAAATTTTCGAAAATATTGTTAGAAAAATGAAGTGGACACGTGTTTTCAATTACAATAGTATGTAACTATAAGCATCAAGCTATGGACAAATTTCTTCATATGCAATCCATAATAATAATAATAATAAAATATCTTAATTTCAAATTAAGTATTTAACATCAGTTAAACAAAACATGCAAAATTATTTATATTAATCCAAAAATATCATATCTTTCATTAATACGATACCACTACGGACACCGCAACCATATGGTAAAAACTCATAACCTATTTTGCACGTACGAAAGATCAATTTAATTTTTTTTCCTTAATTATACAGATTTCCTAAATTAATTCATATTTAACAGCTAAAACACTCCCTTACTAAATACTATAAACTTTACACTTATTACGTATCTATACATACATTCTACATGCGTGAATATAATTTTTAGTACTTATTTTTCTCTTTTTTAAGGCAACATTGCCAACTTTAACATGTCAAGCACTAAATCAAACGAAAAACGCGTTTTGTTTTAACAATAAAAAAAACGCAAAAGTTAGTTTTCCAAACTGTAATTTGCTAGATTTGGATTTGATGATTCTAATATTAGAAATTCTCTTCATTCTGGCTGACCATTTGTAAAAAGGCCAAGAAATAATGAAAAAAAAAAAATTAATAAAGACAGCATATAAGCAACTTGGAATTTAGTAGGCATGCGGCACCAAACAGTTATCAATCTTAGGAAGAAAGCTTGATCCACAAAGAAGCTCAATGTTTGTGTCTCACATAAACATACAATGACGAATTTAATAGACTAGATTACCATTTGGTATTCGCTAAAACGGAACGAAATCGAATCACTTCTCCAGCGTTTAACTGCGGGCTACGACAAGTGGATCGCAAACGATTAACATGCTTAAAAGATCATGGATGAAGTTAGGTGAAACTTCGTAGAAATACTGCGTATTTGAGAGGACTGAACTAAACCTGGATTCACCCATGGTTTCGGAACATAATGTTTGTTCAGCCAGAAGGTGAATGAGCTTAGCATAGCATCTTCAAATTTTAATTTGTTTCGATCACTGCAAAATGGTGCCATTTCAAATATAATAGATGCCTGCACCACAGGTTCGAACTTCAGTGGACAACGAAAACGTGTTTATGATGATTTTCAAATAATTCATCCAAATCGATAATACATGAGGCAAAAAAGCAAGACGGTATCAAACAAAACTGCACATAAATGGTTAAATAAATGTAGGTTTATATTCATATATCAACCTAATCTTTAAGGCTTTAATAATGGATCTTTTTAAAAGTTGGCAACAGTGTTGCATATCTTTACTTTTTTTAACTTTAAGAAATACAAAAAATTTATAATATTCCTTACAGTGGCCCCCTCACTGTAATGCCAATTAATATCAGTAGAATAATAACATTTAGATCAAAAAATTTCAAAAAAAAAAAAAAATGTTGGAAGAAAATACATATTAATCCAAAGGGACCCTTTATTAATTTATAACGATGAGCTTATGACAATGATAATAATGATGACCCTTTTCTATGTTGTTGTTGCTGTTGTTGCTAGTGTTGCTTTTGCTGTTATTATATCGTTCTCACTCATATAAAACGAGACGACATCGACGACATTTAGAAACAACAACAACAACAACAACAAAAAGCAAAAAAAAAAAATAAAAATTAAATAAAAGCAACAACAGCAACTCAACTGAACTGAAGTGAAATGAAAGAAGAAAATTTTCTCTACCACAAAATATCAGCAGGAATGCAAAATGAAAAAAAAAATTTTAATGTAATTTTCGCTTATTTTTTACTACTGCTTAGGTATATTATAATAAACCAAAAATAAATTTAGATATTCTTTTTTGCTTTTTTAAACTATTTGCTGCTTTTGAGAAAAATGTTTAAAGTATTATATCATCGAATAATGAAACTAGAAAAAATCGGTTTATTGATAACATTAAATATTATTAAAAAATAGTTTGTACACAGAAAGCTTTGTGTATATAAAAAAAATTATGGAAAATACAAATTTTCCACGCCTTTTAATAATAAAGGAAAACGTACGCTCTACAATAATTTTTCTCTTACTTTTTATGTAATCATCCGTTTGTAAATTATGTTCCATTCTTTAATATTTGATTTTAAGATTTTATTCACCTTTTCACAAACTTAATTATTAATATATTTAAAACTTTATTAGAAAACTTTTTCATTATATTGTCGTATATAGATATTTTCCTTTTCAAAACCACGAATATAGGCTTTTTTGAATACTTTTTTCATTTTGTATAGGGAATATTATAGTATTACACACTCTTTGTTCTCTTTTCATTTAATTTATTTTTTCCTCTATTTTTATTCTCTCACATTTTTACAAGTTTATCTTATTCTTTTTCTTCACTTTTTATCACTCCAAACGATGTTTCTCCACGCAGTAGCAAATCTAGACTGACAACAAAAATGTCTACAATAAACGAATACCAACATAAAAGTATAAGTTTAAACTGAGTGGGTTTTTTTTTGTGCTCACTTTTTTATTTGTATACGAATATTGAGTGGAAGTGAGTGTTAAAATTGGTTGTGTATTCAACACACGAGTATGCGTAATGTATTGTTGGTGGTTTTCACTTTAGAATGATGGTTTTTGATTCCATTTAATTTCCTTTTAATGTATAATTTGACTACAAATTTGTTAGATTTTATTTAGAGGAAATTTGTTTAAAAACTTTTATGCATTTATTTTTAAATTAATGTACACACATTATATGTGTAAAACCAAATATTGGGTTTTTTATATACACCGGTGCTCCTAACTTCCCGACCTTAACTCAGTATTTATTATGACGAGAGGCGAATTTTTTTTATATGTTTTAAGTAAAAAAGCCTATTAATCGAATCCTATTGAGAAAATTGAATAAATGAAATACTGCCGTATGGAATGAATTTTTTTTATGGTTTAAGTAAAAAAGCCTATCAATCGAATCCTATCCAGGAAAATTGAATAAATGAAATAATGTCGTGTGCAATGATAGGCACATAGGTCTGGTATCTCCTTTACGTATTATGTAAAAAACTGTGTATTACTCTTCATAGGAGCAAGACTAATAAATATACTACAATATTGGAAAAAATAATAGGGACAATTATTTTTTTCCTCAATATCATTTTATAAAATTTTATATACTGAGCCCATAACGGGATATCCGTTTAGCGATTTAAAAACCATCTTTAAATACCTTTCACTTGAAGAGAAATTTAAAGTTGAGTTTTTTAGAAAGAAAAGCGTGACCCCAAATTTTATCGACTTTACAAAATAATTTCTGCATATAACGTGTAAATATTGTTTATTTTCGAAAACTTTAACTCAAATACAATACAAATTATCTATCTAGAAATACAGTTTTCTCACATTTCCATTATTATAATGGTAAAATGAAGGGTGGTGGTTAGACAAAAATTGATATTAAAATTGGAAAGCTAGTATAACCTTAATACAGCTGTTAAAGGCTTAAACTTTGTTTTATTTAGAAAACATTTTTTCGTATCCTTCCTTTAATTTACATACAATTCGTCTTTTTTAATATTTTTTATACAATATATACTCAGGTACTAAAAAAGATACTCTGTCTACGTAATGAATTTATTACGTTGTAAACATTTAATTTCTAAAATTCGCCTATTCTACCTACAATATTTAAATGGTCACAAAAATCATTTCCTTCGTTTGTTATAGACGATGAATAAATAAGCATTTGAAAACGATTGAATAACAAAAAAAATTCACTCAAATTACATGACAATGTCTTGAGTGTAATCTAATGAAAAATTCAATAGATTTTGAGAAACCCTAACCCCTTTTCCTATTTTCACTCCTATGTATTTTTGTACTCTCTTACCTTTACTTTATCACGTATTTTATGGAAGTTCCTTACGGTCCAGTCCAAAAACAATACAAATAGAATGAAAAGTATACTTTTATATGTTTGTATATTTACTTCTCTGCCTTACCTGCAATAAAGAAAAGATAAAATAGAAATGAGAGAGAGAAAACTACTTTTATCAGACAAGTAAGTTCTTTGTTTAGTATGTTATTTACTTTATTTTATTGAATTTTTGTGTATATGCGATCAGCTGATCGCATATGGAATGGATATTTAAATAGAATGAATAATAGAGTGTATAGAAAACATAAATAGAGTGATATATGAACAAACAAATACATGACTGACTAACTGAGTGGCTCACTGATAATGACGATTAAATATTGAATACTAATAGTGGTGGTGGTGAGGGTGATGGGCATTTGAATTATTATAAAATTTTCAGCTGTTTTTAAAAGTCCAACAACAACAAAAGCTACAACAATTACAAACAAAAATAACAAATATTGTATATATATTTCATATATTTCATTTACACCAAGAAAGTTATATGACACGATGAGGAAAAACTCCACAATAATAATTTTCATTGTATTCTTTAGTTTTTTTCTACAATTATTTCCACGGGTTTTAGAACTAAAAACTTTGAATAGTTATTGTATAAACAGTGTGGTATATATTCAAAGATACAAATTTTTCAACAAACTGTGTAACTATTAACAAACAGTGAACTGTGAATCATGGAAGTCAATATCAAAACGGGAATTTGGAGTTTTTCACTACGTTTAGAAACGTTGTCGAGACTCACTCATATAATCCAGGCATTGGTAAACTGATAGCTCATGAGAATACTGCGACTTTAATAGCATACGATCAAACCGACAGCTACATATACTAGAGATGCAACATGAAGCCAATGTTTAGTAAAATCAAAATCAGAAAAACTCACATGGCATACGCCGCATATTTATTACCGCTCAAACATGTAAACGACAGTTTCAAGATGAAATACGGAAGGCGCATTGTACATTATGGAATGAAATGTTATCACTAAAGAGAAATAATTGTAACAATATTGTAATGGTCCTGGGGTTCCGTAATTGAAATTGACTAAGAAAAAATATTAAATTAAAGAGGAATGTTGAGGATTACATTTTATTATTGAAATGATACCTCAGATTCGGTTTCATTTAACTACTCACACACCCACTATTTTATTTCATTATTCCAATTTCTGTAACCTTTATTTCTTGTTACACTGTTAACCATACCCCCTCCACATACAAGTTTGTGATATTTGATTATAGTTAACATGTAGGTTGTTGGATTAATTCAATGGTATTTATATGTATGTCATGCACATGCACAGGTAAATATCCACATCCATATATAATAAATACTACATACATACATATATACATACTTGTTTTGTATATAAGTACTGTAAGGTAGTTTTTTGTTGAATATATATATATACTTGATTCACAGTAGTAATATATGCGGTATTTTTTTTTATAAAATGCATATACTTTGAGTCAACCTTATAAATAAAATGCATATTATATGTACTTAATGGTAAATAAAGTTTACACATGCAAAAAAAAAAATTCTAAAAAGCAACAACTGCAAATCCAGCAACAACAACAACAGCAATAAAAGCTAAAAAAATCATATAAAATCAACGACACAAAATTGGAAGAGCATTTTAATAAATCACAAGAACTAGTTTATGTTTCAAGAAATATAAACGATTTTTTATATGATTTGTATAAAACTGAAGTCAAAATAAAGAAATTTAACATAAAACGAAGAAAAAAAAATAAGATGGAATTGACAGGTTTAGCTCTTAAAACCTTAAACGTTTTTCATTTATCGTCTTTATGCCGCATATACAGTGAACTCGCAAAAACGTGAATATCCTGAAACGTGAACACTCCAGAAACATGAACACTTTTTTGTTATGATAACTATTCTAAAACGTGAACAAAAGCTAAAAGCAGTAAAACGTGAATTATAATTTCAAGGAATTTTTTAGTTATGTGAGTTCACTGTAATATTTAGTTGAATTTACCTAAGTTTGTAATTTGTTTCCACGAAATCAATTTTGCAATGTTAAGATTGAAATTTATATGACAGCAAAAGTGTGAAACTCAAAGTCTCACGTAAAGCGGCGGAGGTAGTGCGTCGATGGAAGCTGTTGGGATAGGTGCAAAAGGTGCCACAAAAAGGACTTTTCAGACATCTTTGCAAATCTTCCACGACAATTAGATTAACAAGCCATGTTGTCAGAGTCAATAAATTTCCCTTGGCGGTATTTTTTGAGAGAAAATTATAGGTGCTTAGAGGCCCGTGAGGTTTTCAAACACGGCTTGAGAAAGAAGCAATATAGTTATTGCAAAGGCTTCCTAATGAGCGCAATGTCTTACTAGGTGAGGAGTTTGTGATCACTAAGGCAACAAAGTTGATCCATGAACTCATAGCACTGAGTGATAGAGTTGTAATCAGACGTCAATAACAGAAAAAGCCAGTTTATGTTAGACGGTGGAATTTTGTAGAAAGATTTTGCTCCTGGATAAGTATATTACTAAACTGTGCTAGATTCTGGAGCACAATGCAATTGAGGACAACAAATTGAGGTGTGAACTGGTGGAAGAAAACACGACGAAAGTTGTGTTATGACTGGATCATCTAAGAACGAAACAAGTCTCGGGCCTGTATAGGGAGTATCTTAGACTTCAGTAATTTTTCCACTCATTAATTGACCACTAACAGACAAATTAACGGATTTCGGTGGCCTACCGAACGAACGCAGACAAGGACGTTTTCTACGCCGACTTCTGCTAATCCCCGTATCATGAAAAATGTATAACTTACGATAACTTTTAGGAGCATCGGTTGTAGACAAATTCTGATCAGCGAGCATAAACATTCATTCAGAAAGTTTTTATTGTTTTCCCTGCGGCCTAACTCTTAAATCGGAAATTTCCTATCAACAATTGAACTGCTTAGATTGCTCAATCACATTAGTAGAGGAATTGTGATTAATGTGGGAAACGACGGGCCACTTATAATGATTAATACCGGGGCGTAGCTAATAATACAAACTTACGGCAAAGTAATTACCTGTCGAATGGAGAGCGTTAATGGATATTAGAGAAAATATTCCATATTCTTAAAAATAAAGCCTCTTTGAGGTAAGCATTATAATTTAACAGAAAAAGTAATATCATTAAAAATAAATAAAGCGCTTGAATGTTTTGTTACAGTTTTTTGTAGAGGTATACATAAATAAATTTCAAACATTTCTAACAAAAGAAATATCAATAACTTTTGTAAAAGAAAACAGTTCAATAAAATAATTTCTAAAAAAAAAAAACCCTGCTACCATTCTTGGACGCGCTACAATAGAATAGACGATCAATGTCCTGCTTAGCTGGAAATACTTTAGGAATGTTAATAAAAGAAATCGGCGAAAGAGAATAATAAACTAATATATTATTCCCAGGTAACATTTTAACAATATTCTACATTAAAAAAGCGCCACATTAACTATAAAAACTATATTTATGCGCCGTCGAGCAAAATTATTTGGCATAAAAATTTCTGAAAATTATAATTCATATGAATTTTAAATAAAATATAAAGATTTAATGGGTATTACCTGAAGATATTAGCATTTATTTATTAATATAACACGTTTGTTTACCTGCCTATCGTTATCTTCTAATGGTATTCTAATGGTATTTATTTCTTCTTTTTTGGAACACAAATTAAAATTAATTTTTACAAAAATTATACTGCAGAATTTTCCCTTTGTTTTCAATTATTTTTATTTTATTTTCAAATATGATGACTGATTTCAAACTGAAGCAACTTTCACACCACAATGATATTGATGATGATACATGAACAAATCCAGATTACTATCGTTTATTACCACCATTGCCTGATGGCTCAGCATTTGGCTGCTGCTGCTGCTACTCAGTCATATTTGAATAGCAGCAGTTCAGTTCAGCTTTAATGATTTTTCCAAAACGAAAAAGGTTTTTCCAATACAATAAACAAATCAAACACTTCTTCTATTTACCAACTTCGTTTTTATCAGCAATTCAACCACGGTGAACAGATAAAGCAGCAAAAAAACAAAAATCAAATACAGAGAAAAATCAACATCAAAACAAAATACGAAAATAAAAATGACAAGAAAATAACAAAAGTTACGAAAAAGCATTCAAAGATATTTATGATATGAAAAGTTTACAGAAAAACAACAACAACAAAAATAAAATAAAGAAAACGTAATAAAGAAAACTATACAGCAAAACAGACAAAACAAGAGAAACAAGTTTAATGTTTGAGCAGAAACAAAATAAAAGAAACAGCAACAGTAGCCGAAACAAAAACGAATCTGCTCCATGTAGTAAGTTGAAGTACCAAGAAGAGGAAAAAAAACAACAACAACAACAACTGGTTGGATATTTTCATTTTACAAAAACACACAGAAGAGTCGGCTTTAAAAGAGCAAGAAAACCGATAACAGACAACAATAACAACGAAATCCAAATCAAATAGAAGTAAAAGCAGCAAAAATAAACAAAAGTAGAATAACAAAATGGAGAGAAAAATAACTAAAATAAAATAAAATAAAATAAAGAATAACAGAATAACAACAACAATTTTTAGGGAAGTAAATAGTAGTGCCATTTAAGCGATTTAAGCGGCGCTAATTTTAAAGTTTAATAGATCACTTTAAATATTATTCGTCTTTTACCCAGGGTGGTGCATAGGCGCCGTACCAATCGAATTCTAAGGATGTCTATTTTATTCATAGTTTTTCAATTCACATTTATCGTTCTCGGGTCTATTATAGATGATTTCTACTGCATCTGTTGCCATGAGCATTTCCATCTAAGGTTTGTCTTGCAATATCATTAGTAAGCTTTCCAAAAGTGTAGGCTATTCATCCCTATCTTCTCTTTTCACTTTAAGATAAACTTATTGCTGTAGCGTTAGTGAGCACAAGCGGTTATTTGTGATGATCAATGGCAACGATATAACGGTGGCGAAATTTCGTGGTTAAAGTATAAACGTGAGTATTCTAGGCTCAAAAATGGTTTCCTAATTTATAAAATTAGATTTTAATTTCATCCGAATAAACTATCTAGGGAGCCCGCCTCTGATCTCTGCTCTCCCCGAAAAGTATAACAGACGTTATCTGTTGGGAAATAGTAGTACCTCAATCAACAAATAGTCCCTAACCGCTAACAATTATCTGCTTAGCTATAATTAGAAGATGATGAGATGCAACAGCCCCGTTTTGCTTAAACGAATGAAATGGTATAAGTATACATATATATGTATGTATATTGGTCAGTATGTGCCTAGAATTTTTCATAGCTTGAATCGACTGGATCTCATAATTTGCTACTTCAATGATTCATGTTTATAGAGAAGTCTTGACTTTACACTAGAGTTGAATATACCCAATTTGATTGACTGTATTCCAAACAGGTTTCAATTGTCCGAATGCTTGACGGGCTCTCATGGTGCATCTTTATGTCACTCCTGTTTACCATCGCGAATAATTTTGTTGTCATCCCAATGTCTTAAAGCTGAAATTGTTATTTTGTAAAGTACATACATGTATGTACCTATGAATACAAGCAAATTTAAGTTTCTTCCTAAATACCGCTAAATTCGGCATTCGCATTTAAGTTGACTACATTCTAAAAAAAACCAGACTTTAAAAATAAACTTCCAACAAAAATTAAAGACATCCAAAGGGAAATCTACACAAAAGAAATTGCCTTTAATGAGAATGTAAACGAATAGCTCCTTCTCGTTCCAAAACAAAAAAAAAGCATAAAAAGACAAAGAACTCACTGGAGTAAAATAATGAAAACAAGAAAAAATTTAAAAGAATTGAAAGTGCAAACTCTGAAAAATGAAAATGAACTCTCATACTCAGCGAAAAAACACATAAAACGAACCCAATCCAGCAAAGAGTAAAGCAAAATCGTTTAACAGACGTGAAAATGTAATGGAGGAGGTATAATAAAAACAAAAATATCAACAGCGAGATATATTAAACAGTATACTACAAAAGTATGTTGACTCTCACAAAAAAGTAGAAGATGAAAATCAATAAATGTTGAATGTTTGTTGGCAATTCTTTAATATTAAATAAATAACACACAGTAAAGTTCGCTTTTGAGATAAACTGTCAGACTACTACGTCATTAGTAAAATTCGTATGCATGCAACAAGAGTAAAGATTTATGAAACACAGTATGTACTTTGCTAAAAATGAAAAAAGGCATACAAATCATACCACAACGCATCAATTTTTTAAGGGTGAACCATAAAGAAATATGACCAAGAGGCATGTCCAATGTCTGTTCCTATTAATGTTTGTATGTTTTGCACGTCTGTCTGACTTTTTTTTTGTTTTTGATTTGCGTTGCAACATTTTTACACTAAACAAAATTATGAAACGAATGAATTTTAAAATATTTAATTAAGATTCAATTAAAACGCAATTACAATAACTAATAGCAACATACATTTTTGAATTCAAAACTTCCTTAATCAAAAATCTATTCGTTTGGATTAGGTTACATGAAATTATAATGAAAATATATGCTTTGTAGAGCCGTCTTAAAACTCATGAACCAAATTCCTTATGTAAATCACTTACTATGAGCTGTTCCTTTACGGTCGTACACTTAATTCCGACGTACAGGACTCAATCGCCCACAAGCTTGAATTGCTTGAATCTTACTACACCTTATATTGTAGTCTAGGATTACGGATAAGAGAAAATGTGTATAATCACACACATAGAACTTGTTTTCGGTGTACTTCTGATTCATTTAATTGTAATTTGAGGATGCCAGATCATAATAAAGACTTAATATGTCAAGCTATTGCCATAACATTATTAATAATGTTGCGGAAGCATTGCCGCACGCTGGAATCTGCAACATCACAAAGATATATAAAATCCTTGAACTTTGAACCTCCATTATTACTTTGTCTAATAACGTCAAATATCGTAAAATTATATTGGAAATGCATATACAAATAAAATAAAGGCAAAAATAAAAAAGATAGGAGTTGTCATTTATATTGTAATCATGCTTTAAAATTTCTGGGCTTACAAACGGTGACATAATAAATAAAACTGGCCTATTTATATTATACGGTATTTAAAAATTTGTCGAATTTATTTAAATTAAATAAAATTCAGATTTACTATGTAAAACCATAAAATCTGGCAACAGAAACTAAAACATAAAATTATATTTTATGGGAAGAACGAGAGTCGAGACCGGCAGGGTACCGAGCGAGCAACGGGCAACAGAATTGGACATTTGTATGTTTGTTTGTCGATGAAAATGAAGACAATAATAAATAATACTTGTTTTAATTCTCGTTTCCTACAAACAAAAATCATTGCCTTAAAATTTTTTTGCTTACACAGCAAAAGCAAACCAAAGAAGAAAAGGAAAAGAACAATGCAAACACATGTTTTGAAAAAAAGGAATAGCCATAAACTATATACATATACATACTTGCAAAATATACCAAAAACAATGTTTCTTACAGAGACTGGCTCAATATTCTCATTTCCATTTTCTTTTAGCATAAAACCTTCGTACACATGAATAACACTCTTATTCTTAGTAGTCACCCTACTAAATTTTATACAGAGAGCATAATGTAATGTGTTACACCTACAATACAAACATAAAGCTCTCACTTACACAACACCTACATTGGCATTTGCACTCATTTTATGAGTGTTAACATTTCGACTCGGTTTAATATTGAGTGAAATGAAAAGAGGCCACAGTAAGACTAACATTGCAAGCTTGTTTGCAGGCATAAATTAGGACAAAATCTATCTACCTTGTTTTACATTAATAAAAGCACAAAAATAAAAAACATTTAAACAAAATTGAGGTCACATTTTGCATGTATTATGTTTTATATCACTCACATCACTTATATTCAATAATAAAAATTGAAATAAAATTGCGAAAATACACAATTTTTTTCAAAATGTAAATATATATAATGTACAATACATACATATATATTGTGATAGCTTCTCTTAAAGGTTACAATATTTAAAAAAATTTAAAAAACAAAAATCCGTTTATTTGAGAAAATTCGTATTCCCATTGAGTAATTTTTTTTTCTAATTATTCTTTTGTATTTATAAGCAGAACGATGTCAGACAAATTTGCATAGGAACGTGATAAATCGCTCGTCTTACAAAAACAGGTCATTTGTATCAGGAAAAATTTGGCTAATTTCAATAAACTGCTATGAATGTACGTGTTATATTCTGCATAAAGTTGCCAGATGTCTGAATGACCTTGATGGCCAAAATTTATATTGACTGGTTGCACTACAAATAGTATGCAACTAAAAACAAAGCCCTTATTTCTTCCGGAAATTGTCTCTAATATAGTCTATAATCGTATTCCATAAGAACGATTAGACCACGATAACTGATTTTAGAAAAAAATCAAAAACTTTTATAATTTTTATTGTTGTATGACTTAACTTTGCATGAGCGTGCGTCAAAAATTCACTTTCAAAAAGAGAAAGCTAGTCTACTGAAAGTACATACGTTATTTTGGCCTATTAGCAGTTTACTTTCCGGTAATTTTGATGTTAAATACGAATCCTAAATATTTAAAATTATCTAGTCCGATAATTATACATGAAAGTACTGTTTCGATTAATCGGATTCAATTAATCGGAAGCTAAACATTGCACAAAACGCTTTGTGCTACCACTTAACTGAGGCTGGACTCAAAAAGCTTTTCTATATAAGGCACGCCACATGAATGAATTTAACAAAAGCAAAAAGTTTCCTGATTTCAATTAGCAGCTTGTTCTTAGTCAAAAATGACCCTTTTAGTTCACAATTCACAGTACCAGCCTTAGACTAAGTATTCTCTGGGAAATGGTTATTTTTGAAAACTAGTAAACGTAACAAGACTATACGTAACTGCGCAGCGTGGTGGTCATATCAAAGACTACGTCTTAACTCAGTAGATGACAATCCGACAAATGTCAGTATGACGACTTAGATGGTAGCTACAGCATCAGAGTCGGACGTTTTATGCTGATGGCCTAATATCATTTTAAGAACCATAAGCCATTTATCAAAATCCAATCCACAAAGCTCTCTAATGATAGATTCGATTCAATACATGAGAACACTTTATAAACGTAGTAAAACTCAACAAGACATTAAGTAGGATAATCCATAACAAATTTTAAAACTACTGAAAGACCAGCACACACTGTTCTACCACAATGACTAATAAGTTAGGCACAGTTCCTCTAACAACAGAATTATTTTCAGCAGAGCCTTAATTGTAATAGGCTTCATTTGTACCGCTCTCAGTCTCTCACAACTTTCGCATAATCATGCCATGTCCTTTAACAGTGGGTAAATAAAATACGATGAACATAATCATCCCGTAGCACTCGAAAAGTGCCCACGTTTGAATTACGACTATTGTAGTACGTTTTAAGTATTGTTAACCGTTCACTAGTCTTTCACTAAATGAGACGCAGATTTCACACCAATAAATGGATAACCAGATATCTGTTCAAAAAGTATCATATCGTATCACCTCTTTTTTTTTTGTAACGTGCAGAGTGTAGATACGATAGCATATCACTGTTTTTGCAATCATTACTAAAATAAGGTTTACAAAACGTAAATACGCAATTAGACTATTGCAAATAAATATTGAGAAAATAAAACAAGAACAACACATGGAATATTCATAACTTGAATAACGAATTTAAAATGTTAAAAATTATTACATTTTTAGAATTACAAATTTCTATTCTACTCTGTTGCATGTTCTAAATAAAACGAAAATTATTGAAATAATAAGAACGATCGCTATTAAATATTCTATCCTATAATCTATTACATTTTAGATTAGTGTTCAAAAATTAAAAAGCGAATTTATTAGCATGCACTACCCCCTACATTTAAGCCGCCATACGATTATTCGGTGTAGTTTCAGTAACCGGTGATTTTGAAAAATAAAAAAAAATAAAATATGAAGAAGGCTCAATGTAAAGTAAACAATTTAAGTAAATATGAAATGTACTTATTTCGCAATTTATTGATATTACTAGCATTGATAAATAAAAGAAAAAGAAAAAAAATGTATTCATATTGAGGCAAATGCAAGCAAAACTGTATAAAAGAAATGTCAGCCATTTGCAAGTCCAAGTCTATGACAAAACGCATGAGAAAATTCAATTCAAATACAAACGGCAGGCAAAATAGAATGTATTGTAATGCCAGAGCGTATATCCACTTGCATGTGAATTAGACGATCATCATCTATACCACAAGACAATTCTAAGGTTGGCAATTGCAAAGCAGTAAAGAACAATGAAGCCTTTTTGCAATCCACAGAACAAGAAGCTTCCACTTGCTCTTTTGAACCCATAGCAGCAGTAACATTTATTTGCTTTATTTCCAGATTCTTATAGTGGGTGGTAATTGTGGCCATTTCCGTTTCGGCTACTAAATTCATCTCACCATCTGATGTAGCATAAAATATTACTGTGGGCGAAAGATTTTTTACTTTGTCAATAAGACCACGCATTAAACGAGTCGAGGGTACATTTAAAATTAATCTCGATTTAGGTATTTGCGGCACTTCGTAATAGCACCAATCCGAACGTGGTATAATACTGACTGGTGCATCGTGCACAGTCTTTGTGATATTATCAGAACTGTAAGATGGCGCTTCGATTTCTATTCTCAGACAGGAGAATTGTATGTTAATTAAATGGATTTTACAAGTTCTAGCGTTTGAGCGCAGTAGCGTGAGAGCACGACTTAAATTTATGGGTGATGCTGAAAGCATAATATGTGGATGACGTTCATCTTGCAATTTTACTTCATACTCGGCAAAATACAAGCTGGCATCTATTTCTACCCAAACCAGAGGTGCTGTGGTGCCTGATTCTTCGTTGGCTATAAAATACAATTTTTCCGGTGTTATAGTGATGACACATTCTTTCGTTAATTTCGATAAAGTCAATACAATATTTTGAAATTCTTTCATATATTCAGGATCTCTCATCAAAGCACGAAATTTCATGATTTTAACATCCACAGTAAGCCAAAAAGGGAAAGCTAAATATTCCTATTTCACAATATCAATGCAGCAACATTGCATAGCATGAACATCATCAACAACACACCATTGTCACCATTGTCACCATCATACCATCATAGTCATCATCATCATAATAATCACATCACACACAAGGAGGAAAAAGGAAATGAAACGAAACGAAGAGAAAAATAAAACAAAGAAAGCTAAAAAAATAAACTTGACTGAAATTGTTTTTTTTTATACACTAAGGAGAAAATTAAAGGTAAAAATAAAAAACGAAACCCGTTGTCATTGGAGTTTTTCATAATTTTATGGAGTGTTTGCTCTTGCATGGATCTTTTTTTTACATATTTTGGTCAGACAATAAAGACAACAGTCTGTAAAGTAAAACGACAAAAGTCCGTATACTATGTGTAGAACTAAATATGTAATCAGAAATTACTTCTAAATTAAACTCGAGTTAACTAACAGCTCAGCAAATTTCATAAATTCTTAGGTTTTCATTTTACTTTCTGTATGAAAAAATTAAATTTCATCTTTTAACTATTGTGCTTTTCGTTAAGTAAAACACTTATGTTTGCCCATATATATATAGCAGCGCAACCATTTAAAATTTGCGCAACCATTTAAAATTTGCCTTTAAGCTCGAAGGCTCAAGTGTAGCAACAATACATATATTTTCCGTTCATAAAGCCTCAACTGAAACTGAGCTGAATGGATAGGTATTTCAGAAGTGTATAATTTCAATATATCATCAGATTACATTTACTTAAACTCTTAAATTGCTAAAGGAAACCAATTGTGACTGATGAATAAATCTTACTTTTGCAACAATATTTATATTGGCTAAAGAAAGGTACTGAAAGATAGTATCTTCATTTTCCTCAAATCTACAACATCTGCAGAAGTAATTCGATGGTATTCAAAGTATGTTGGTAAACATTCCTATTAGATGCATTTGTACGTTGGACAGTCATGAGATTTTAGGACAGAAGTGAATCAGTCCTACCACAAACTTTTAAGTCCCTCCACAAAACGAACGGAGAAAGCTGAGTCTAAGACTGGCAATCGGCATATTTATGCCAAGTATATGTCTAGCATATAAAACCGTTGAGTTAAAGATATGCGTTTGATGTATGTACATACACACAGTTTTCAAACAAAAAACACTAATTGACCAGATGGAATTATTACAAGTTGATCAGAAGTAAATCGAGAAAAGACAAACTTTAATTTATATAAAACAAATTGAAAATAACATCAGGTGTTAGCTATTGAACCAATCTTTGCCATCGTCTAATTTCTCTGTAAAGGCTGGAAAAACCATTTGTATAATTTGGAAATACATACATATAAGAGTAGTTTTTCCTATGAATGCAGAAATGGAATAGAAAAAAATCAATAAAATTTTACGCCACGTTTTTAAACAACCACAAACTCATACAAATGCCCACAACAATGTATTATAAACTAAAACGTAAGAGAATATTTTAAATGTAATTGAATTGTTAAACTAATTCTCCCTCTACCAGAAGTGGCATGAAACTGGCCGAGCAATACTAAATAATGTTGTTCCACTATTAGAAAATGAAAAAAAAAAACAAGAAACTGCACAAATAAATTCCATAGAAATAGCTTTGATTTTGTTTTTCACCACTCACTCATGTCGTTACTCGTGCTGGCGCAGTTATTATTGAATTGTTACACATTTTTCAAGTTTGTTTTAATGTAACAAAAAAAAAAAAAGAAAAACAAAATAAATAAGAAAATATAGCAACGATATTTCAAGGTTTTTGCATTAATTTTCACTGGGGGTAATTAAATTGCACTGCATGAAATTAAACCTGGAAGGCTGGCAGTAAGGCAAGCTACCAGCAGCATTATTTTGTACGCAAACCAATTCTGGCAATATTTTTTAAATCTATGGATTAATTGTACAAAGTGACCAATATGTGAATAAAAAAAATCTGAAATAAATCAAAAGAAAAACTTTTCTCAAGGAAATTTATTAGGAAAATAAAGAATAGAAATCGAAAACACCAACAACAGCAAGACAGTGAAGACGAATACAAACAACAACAGCAAACAAATAATAATAGGCATTTTGTTGAGAGTAGATGAGATGGCGAAAATTGTGAAATTAAAATAATTCCATTGCAGTACATTTTAATTTATTGCAAAAACTATTCTTTAAAGCTAAAAATATTTTATGCTTTAATCATTTCAGATAAAAAAGTGTGAAAAACGTCAATAATTAAACAGAAGTTGTGTGGTGTGTATACCATTGAAATTGATTTGCAAATTTTTGCCTTACTTTTCCTTATAATTCTTTAAATTATTTCTACTAATTGCTATTACTTACCTTTTTCACAATAGTTTGCAAATATTTTTTGGTGATTTATTTTAACAATTTACACACAAATTATGGAAATCAAAATTTCTAGATTTTCCTCACAGCAGACACAAATTCACATTCGTCTGCATGCGACAGACACTACAGTATGTTTTTTATTTTTGTCATGCAAGGTTGTATTTTTGCAACAGATTTGCATTATAAAACACCAGAGTTCTGCTTTGAATAGTTCTACTTACAAGGGATGCCAGATTTCGATAATGTTAATATATGATACTTCAAGAAAAAAATATCGTGTCTATAAAAACCTTAAATGGAAAATAATGTGTAGTAAACTACCGAGGTAGTGAAAGGAGAATGAAACAAAACAAAGAAAAATCATCTGTGAAGCTAAGAAAGAATAAGTAAACTCCTGTATAAAATTATTTTACAAAATCATCCTTAATCGTATTGAAATTAAAATTGAGAAAACGCCTTAACGCTAATAAGCGGAATTCTGTGGTCACAAATTCTGTACAAATTCTGAATGCCTATTCGCCTATGTTGAGTAGGTTTAGAAACATTAACTGATTGCTGAATGTACAAGGAACATTGGCCAATATATACAAGAAAATACTTTTCACAGTGTAACCTTTACAATGAATATATTTGATATCCCCTTTCTACTGTGTTTAGTTAGCATTTTACCCATGAAGTATGCAATTATTCGAACTTAAATGTCATTTTGACTTTGAAAAAGAAAAAGTGTTTTATTTACATAGAATTTCACTTGTCACAAGAGTTTCTACTGCATTTCAATCAGATTTACACGAATTTCATAAATTCTCATAGATTTTACAATTTGTTTAAACATTTTATTTAAACAAACATAAAATTTTTGTAAAGATTTTCACAAGCTAAGAATAATTAAAAAAAATTACACAGAATTTGTAAAAAACTAACAAGGAAATCAAAGAATAAAAATTACGTGACGTTTTGCAAGTTGATTGGTGTTTAGAAAAAATAACAAAAAATCTTAAAGTTCTTTATATTATTGTTGTAATACGAGGGCCAACAAAGCAAAGTGTTTAGAAACTAGGGAAGTTTGTTATTCAAAGAGGGGCCAGAGAAACTAACTGAGAGAGAAGAGAATGCACGAATAATAGAGTGAGTGCAAGTGTACACCGGCTTTCAGTGTGTGTACTTTTTGTTTTTGCGATTTTTTTTTTTTGGTTAGAAAATACAAAACAAATTTAACAATAATTATTTCTTATCAGTAGGTGAAGTGAAAAACAAAAGGAAACTAAATCTGTACAACAGAACAAAGCAGAGAAAAGTCAGTTAATTACGGACTAGTAACGAGTTAAAAATAAAATCTCATTATTGTCAGAGGAGATTCATATGAAAAATTGAAGAAGAAGACAATAATAATTGTTTATTGTAATAAAGGAACGAAAGAAGGAGAAAAAAAAATTAAAATTGATATGTGTGGTTCTAATCCTCCCATTACAAAAGGCACTCGTGCCCTTATTTTGGTCGGTGGCTACGGCACACGTTTAAGGCCTCTCACCTTGAGCACACCAAAGCCTTTAGTCGAGTTTGCTAATAAACCCATACTGTTGCATCAGTTAGAAGCTTTGGTAGCTGCGGGATGCTCACAGGTAAGTTTTTTATATAAATTTCTAATAAGTCTATATGATGTATAATCATATGTTGTGTATTTACCACGTAGGTAATTTTGGCAGTATCTTATCGGGCCGAACAAATGGAAAAAGAACTGAAAATCGAAGCCGAAAAGTTAGGCGTTGAACTGATATTCTCGCATGAAACAGAACCTTTGGGTACAGCTGGTCCCTTGGCTTTGGCCAAACACATTCTCACTGCCAGCCCCGAACCGTTCTATGTACTCAATTCTGATGTAATCTGCGATTTTCCCTTTAAACAACTGGAACAATTTCATCGTAATCACGGCAAAGAGGGCACAATTGTAGTGACGAAAGTAGAAGAACCTTCCAAGTACGGTGTAGTGCTGTACGATGAGCAAGGCTGCATTAAAAACTTCATAGAAAAGCCCCAAGAGTTTGTTAGTAATAAAATTAATGCTGGCATTTACATTTTCAACCCATCAGTATTGGATCGTATTGAGGTCAAGCCTACCTCAATCGAAAAGGAAATTTTCCCTGTTATGGCCGAACAACAGCAACTGTATGCCATGGAATTGACTGGTTTTTGGATGGATATTGGCCAGCCTAAAGATTTTCTAACTGGTAAATAAAATTCTTTACATTTTTATCTTTTATTTATTTATACTGTTTCCGCCTTCGTTTCTCTGTTTGTCTTATCTTTAAAATTGAATAACATGAGTCACAGTGGTTTTTTGGTTGCTTGGCTAGATTTTTATTTCAAAGAAATAAATTTAGTATTTATGCTGTTGTTGTTTAAAAAAATCATTAAATACTTATCGATTTTCCGTAGATGTGCGAGAAATAATAAAATTTTATATAAAAAACGAGCTTAACCACTTTTTGAAAGAATGTAAAAAGTTTGATTTCTGAATAATCGTCGGAGAAATCAAGGATATGTTTCTTAACCAAAGATCATATACGTTTTTACGCCTTCCATGAAGTCTAGAGCAATTCATAGTATAATTTCAATATCTATATAGCCTGGTAACAGAATAGTGATATTAAAATTGTAAAAGATATTGAAAGCCGAATTGATTTATTTTCTCTCAAAGGTTTTGCCAGAAGAAGCGCCGAAAGAAATATTTTTCATATTTCGTTTAGTTCTAGATGTTGGAGCTGAAGAAAGAACCAACTATTAAAGCGAGACTTGTTCCTTTATGCCCTTTAATTTCCAATGGAAAATAAATATTTCCCATTATTTTATAAACCATTCTTTATCACGTCTTTTTCCGCTTTTCTTGTTCATGTCTTTGCGTTTCTTAAGAGTATTCCATAGCCTTTAGGATTATGTTCGACTATTTGTCCAGTGAAATAGTTAAAAAGCTTTCGCATTGTGTGCGCAATTAAATTAAATTTGCTATTACGAATGTTATATTATAATGAAGCTTGATTCGTTCTATTTCCTGACTTGATTTGATATCTAACTTTGTCCGTAAAATTTAAAAAAGAGCTTGAGATGTTATTTTATAAAGATTCGACACATATCTAGACCCCGACTAGCCGACCCACCGAACTACATAAATATACAACTACATTTTATAACCCCCCGTAATTTGTTTACTTCTGTTCAGCATGTCTGAAGTGACTCCAACCACAAAATACTATACGGCTCCTCACCAATGCTCCTCGATGACTTTACCCCTGTCTAACTGTGGTCTATCTTTGCGTCTTGACTGTCTGCTGTGAGCGTACCTGGGATATAAAAGCTCAACACTGCAGTTTTCTCGTCATGTCGAAGTCGCGTCATCCTTAGTAGGCTAGTGTGTTTGCTCTAATCTACGGACGAAACGACCCCAGGGTTCCGTATCCCCCCGGTCAGACCCACTCAAAAACGCAAATACGAGAAAAAAATAGTCTCCGTCTCTTCGCGCGACCGCTTCCTCTCCAGCCATTATTATCTGCGCAAAAACTCTGAGACGTAAAAATAAAATCTCGCCCCATGAAACTTTAAAAAATAGCTTGAGAATGTCTATGTTTATTAAACGATTCACACATATCTATGCACCCCGACTAGAGCCTACCAATAGCCTAATACTAGCTTGTCTATAACCCCCCGTAATGTTGTGTCTCCTACCCTGTTTGTCTCAAGCACGCTGTGCGTGACAGTATCAACACAAACCTCACTCATCACTCCCTAACTGCGTCTCGCTGAACTTTAGCCTGTTGAATCGTGGTCCTATTGTTCGGCCTTGCATGGTCTGCTTGCTAGCGGTTCAAAGGCCCCTGGGCCCTATCAAAAGCTCCAACACTAGTCACTTCTTCGTCATCTGAAGTCGCCGTCCAGTCACCTCAGTCAGCGCTACCGCTCGTGGGTTGGCTTATTCAGATGTCCAAAGACCAGTGTTCGTATCCCCCGGTCCAGACACTCAAAACACGACATATACCTGACAAAAAATACTCTCTTTCGCGCCCCACTCTCTCAAGGCACGATCTTCAGCGGCAAAAACTCTGAGATAACCATAAAATTGCCAATGACAAAGTTTTCAACAACAAACCTCTGTCGTTCGGAGCTCCGAACCTTTAAAACTACTCATGTATAAAATTAGCACACACAACATAAGTGGTGTGAGAAGCTAGGCCAATTATGTATTATGTATGTAGTTTTTCGTCATTTTCAAATCGCATATTTCCATAACACCTTTATGTGGAGAGAACAGAGGACGATGTACATATGTATTTAGGAGGGTTACGGGCAGTTGCTCAAACTATTTCTTATGAAGTTAGATTAGCTTTAGTTTTATTAAGTTTTATTTTTATTCGTTCTAATATAAATAATTGTAAATTAAAATTTTTAAGAATTTATTTTACATGTTTTTTCTCTTTTCAGGTATGTGTCTCTATCTTTCCTCATTGCGTCAGAAACAATCAGCGAATCTTTATACCGGTCCTGGTGTTGTTGGCAACGTTTTAGTTGATCCAAGTGCAAAAATTGGTCAGGGCTGCCGTATTGGGCCCAATGTGACTATTGGTCCTGATGTCATTATCGAGGATGGTGTCTGCATAAAACGTTCAACTATTCTAAAGGGTGCCATAGTTAAATCACATTCTTGGCTGGACTCATGTATTGTGGGTTGGCGTTCAATCGTAGGACGTTGGGTGCGACTAGAGGGTACCACAGTGCTTGGCGAAGATGTCATAGTTAAAGATGAAATCTATATAAACGGCGGTCAAGTATTGCCGCATAAAAATATCGCTGCCAGTGTACCAGAACCTCAGATTATTATGTAAATAATAGTTTAATGACAACAATAATGTGGGGTTAATAATTAATTATTTAAACAGAAAATTTTTTGTAATGAAAATTGAACTATTTTTTATATTTATGAATGGAAAAAAGACAACAAATTATACTTGTTAGCAAGTAAATTTGTTTGCTATTCGTTAGGAACGAACCTCTTGTATGCAATAACTAATGTTTTTTTTTTATATTTTTTTTTTATATCTTTAACTGTTACCCTTTTTGTAATATTTTATTTTTGAATAAGTTTTTCTTTTGCTTTTATATTATTTAACTCAATACTTTACTTTAAACATTTCCATATACAACATAGCTTTGCTTATATGATTAAATCTTTGTAATTTTCGTGTAATATACATATGCATACATCAATATTTTATTAATTTTTTTTATTTACATAAACAAGACCAATCTATTAATCGATAACTAGTTATTAACAATCTATAAGTGCCGAGCATTTTTTTCATTTACTTTTTTTTATGGAAAATATATTCGAAATTCTTTGTTTATGAAAAAAAAAGAAATAAAGCTGAACTTTTTTTGAACAAATTAAAATATTGTACCACAAATTTTATAAAAAATGAGTAGAAAATAAATTTAAATAGAAATGTTAAGTTATTTATTTCTGATAAACACTTCATTATATTATTGGACATTACAAAATCCTTTAATCTAGCTTCTCCCACAATATATTTTCATACCAGGCTATTGCTAAGTCGGATCTTCAAAAGATGTTTTGGTTTGGCCATGATGTTTTAGTTAACCAAAATACTTTCTCCTCTAGAACTTCATTGAACTAAAAAATTTAAAATTTTTTAGATTAGAGGCATAAAAAATTTTAAATTTTTTAGATTAGAGGCATATAATTTGAATTATTTTTTGTTGGATTTTGTTATAACTAATCCTTTTATGGATCTTTATGCTTTGTTAAACAAAGTTGCGTAAGCAGATAATATTGCCAAGGCATGTTTGGCGGCTGGAATAAGCTGAATAAGTTGAGTATAGGTTACAGCATCCATCCTTCCTCTTTTGATGACAAATTTTTTATTCAGATTCACAATGATCACATGGATCTACCAATGGATGGATAGATCTGATCGAAAGTCCCAACGAGTATCATTAATATCAGACGAATGGGTAAGAGACTATCTATCCTATGGAAAGAAAAGAGATTGAAGTAATTTAGGAAAATAATTGTCGTTGAAGGGACTTGGATATGACATCCATTGTAATCATGGAATACCGGGCATATCAATATGAAAAGGTTAGACATTTTATTTTTCACTTTTTTTAGATGTACTGATTAAGATACGCGGACTCGCCATTTCACCAGACAATGATCTCATGATCCGTAATAATTGGCTCATAATGTGTGGAAGTTTATTATGAATGTGGTATTGCAAATAACAATGTAAGCCAGATGTGTTCTATTCGTAAAAGTTCTTACTGGTCACTGTCTAATGATAACTCTTGTGAGAAAAGTAGGTCTTTTGTATAACAGTTTGTATTGAAGTTATGGAAAGTTGTGGAGGATAATGAAGATACGACTTACTTCCTTTGCCATTGTCCTGCGTTTTCTAGGACTTGGATACGATTTTGGTTAAATCGTAATCTAGTTTTGTTGCTCAATAATAAGGCAAGTTAGGGATATCATCCTATCCGTTGATCTTAGCCGAAGCTTAACTAGAAATTTATTTCTTAAGTTTCAAATTTGATTTCAAAATTATTAAAAAAAACATTCACGTCTGAAGCGCTTATTGAGTAGCTAATGTCAATTCTAGCTGGTAACTTAGCAACCTATCTATTGTATCATTCAAACGGACTTTAAAAACCACAACAATTGAAACCAAAAACTATAAATTTTCTTACAGGCATTAGTAAAACTTTTTGCCACAAATGGATTCCATTGAACAATTTAGTTTATTATGGGAGGATAAGGAAATCAAATTTGATACGCCTAATGTGTGAGAGCGAGAGAAAAATTTCCTTTAAATACATATGAATTTCAACTTCAATTTGAAAGTTTCAAAAATTATTTTTTCTTTTTTAGACAAAAACGTTTACGAAATGGTGAGAAGATTTTATCCACCATTTATTACATTGAGGATACTAAAGGTAATCCCACTGATTCTGGACGTCTATTGGCCACAAATCTGCGTTTAATCTGGTATTCGTTAGTGCACAAAAAATTTAATCTTTGTAAGTATTCTGAAGATTAGAAATGAAAACCAAATAATTTTTTTGTTGCTTCACATATAACAGCTATTGGCTATGGCCGTATTGTCAATATGAATACCAAAATTGTAACAAACAAAATAAGAGGCAACTGTTTAGCTTTGTATATATTGGCTATGGGCGGAACTACCCGTTTTGAATTCTTATTTACGGATGTTTCAGGCGAAACAGAACGTAAACATATACCGATATTTCAAAGTGTCTTTGATATTTATCAGTAAGTCAACATACACCCACTATTCTCTGTTACAGGTCCTTATTCCTAAATTAATTTCCTCTTTAAGTTTATATCAACGCACCTATTTGTATCGGGATTTGAAATTACGCGGTGCTATTTTACAATCGGGTCAGTTAATTATATTGCCTCAAGAGCAGGTATTTAATAAAGTCAATGGCGTTTGGAACTTATCCAGTGATCAGGGTAATTTGGGTTCTTTTGTTGTCAGTAATATAAGAGTGGTCTGGTATGCCGATGCCAATGAATCATTTAATATCAGTTTGCCGTATATGCAAATAGCTTCTGTAAGTGATAATGGTTAATTAATGAATAATATAGAAGGTGTAATAAAAAGGAATCTACTACTTTTGTTTAATATTAAATGCTTTATGATTCTATGCAGTATAACCTTTATCGTTATATGCAGTCAACTAAGACAATTAGGGCTTCTATTAACACGAATTATCCGACATAGACGTAATCTCCCGGCCACCTGTCTCCTCCAAAGCGGACAACATTAACAATGAAGAAGGTCAGGCAACAACACCTCCGGAAAAAGAGTGCTTCCCTCAAATAACAATCAAATACATGTTCCATCGGATCAGATTATTCTCTGTTTACGGATATCCTTTTTAGATAGCACAATAAATACATCCGCATCAAGTATAAAAGTGCCAAAGACGCCAACAAATTGCACTTATACGTAGCGGGATACGAATTACTCAAGCCATTTTTATTTTAAAATCAAATGGATTTCTTTCTACAACACCTTAAGTATTTATAATTTGCCATTTAATAAGAATATTTTTTTTATCTCCTATAGATACGCATACGGGAATCTAAATATGGTCCGGCTTTGGTTATACAAACCGCTGAGACTGGTGGTGGTTATGTTTTAGGTTTTCGCATCGATCCATCTGAACGCCTAACGGAAATTTATCAAGAACTTATTTCTTTGCATTCGGTTTTTACTGAAAATCCAAATTTCGGTGTGGTATATGAATCCGCCGAAGCGGATAAGCAACATTCATCGGCAAATGCTCAGAGGAAAGAAATACGTATCGAAGAATTCCAGGAAATCGATGAACGCCAAGAAAAGGAAATAAATTCAAAGTTGAATACCTATTTGGCCGAAGGCACCTTATCGGTAGGTGAGGAAAAGCCACCAAGAGAACCAATATACTGTAAGGAATTGGGTTTCGCTATGGAACGTATCAGAGATGGTTATAAATTGAAAGACTTATGGGATGTTTTGCCGCATCAAATGATATTAATCGAAGAGGAATAAAACGAAATTGTTGTACAATGCTTAAAATGAGAATTTGATATAAATAAAATGAAATTGATTAATAGTTCTTAAAATGCTAATGCTTAGTTATAGGTTATGACTAGAATATTACTAAAAGATTGTGGATGTCGTCTTAACATGATTAATTATTAAAAATATGTTCGGATTATTTTCTATCACAGAGCAAACTTGCTAGGAGTTTTATTGGTAGGCATCTAATAGCTCCTCAATGACTGCAATCGCATTTTAAATATTTTCAGCTAAAGTCTGATAACGTCAATATACGCCAGGCAAAATTATAGCGAAAATTCCTGCATCGAAACATTTTTCTATTCAGAGACAGTGCAGGGCAATGGTGGTGGAAATTGATGATAATTACACTACCCCATGCCACGTTTCAGTTTATGCAGAAATCATAGTACGGGAGATCTAATATTCTTGTTAAAGTTAAAGTGATAGGGCTGTGAATACTGAAGAGAACAAATAATTCCGATGTTTTTCTATTATTTCTTAAACCACGCCATATTGGATATACTGCATAAGCGATTTGAGCGCATAGTCATCTCACGTGCAGATGATATGAATTTATCACCGAGACTTTTTCTGGTGGAGTTTCGCAGGTTTGTACAAATAGTCCACAAAACACAAGCCCATATAGCCCATGCCAGCCTAATTTATGTGCCCGCGTAATGGAAGCTATGGTCATTTGAACGAACGAAGTTATTTGTATTTCACAGCTATTGACATTAAAATATGTGTTTCAGACGAATAAAATATTTCGATGATATTTCACTCACATATCGTTTTATTTAAATTGAAATATAGGAAGCGCTTGATAAAAAACCGGATGCATAAAAACAATAAAAAAATATAAAATCGATTATAATATTTGTTCTTAAAATTTTATTTATTTATATTAATTAGTGGCTCATTAAATTGTTTATAATAATTTAAATTGTTATTAATTGTGTAATCTTTGTTGTGTTCTTTCTTATAACTGTTTCGTTTTTTCTTCTTTTATTATAAATTAATTTTTTTTCTCTTTTATTTATTTATTTACTTGACTTTTACAATTTGCCTTGATATTTTTCATTAATACACTAAATCTAATTACTTCAATTGTTTAATGCAAAAAAAAAATAAAAAAAAAAAAATTTAAACATAAAATTTACACACGCTCACTCAAATTAAAAACTTAATTTCAATTTAAAAGCAACACTTATTTCATAATAAACATTTTGCACAAAACGAAACTGATTCGTAAATACGATAATATAAAATTAACTTAATTAAGCATTAAATTTCTAACAAAAATAATTAAAATTATTATTTATAAATCATAACCTAAAAAAAAAATCAATATTTTATCACAACACACAGTGGTTTTCTTTTTTTAATTCTTTCTGTTTTAAGTTAATGTTTTATTGAAAGTTTATTAAATTTTTTGTTTTCTTTTGTTTACATTAACACAAGTTTCATTGTTTGTTTAGAGTTTAAAATGTGTTTTCTTTTCTTTTTCCTTTTGTAATATAAATGTAATATAATAATAGTAATAGTAAAAAAAATTAACTTATTTAAATAAACTATAGGAAAATATCATTTGGTTTTTCTGTTTGCTTTAATAATGACTACAGAAATTTTCTTTTCTTTTCTTTCTCTTTTTTACATTATTTTTATTAATGTTATTTAGTTGTATTTATTTTATTAAGAAATTATTTTTTGTTTTCTTACTACAATATATATAATATATTTATTTATTTTGCAAATTTAAGTTTTGCTTCAAACTTAATTTTTTATATATTTTTTTCTTTTGAATTAATTCACACATGTATGACAACTCTGATCTCTACTTATAATTTCTTTAAATTGTTATTTTTAAATTTCTTAAAAATAATGTAATTTTTCATATATTTTCTTTTTTTGCTTTTTTGTTTGTTTTTTTATGTAATTTCATAAACGTATTACATATTTTATTCAATTATCATTTTTTGTTGTAATTCTTTTGTTGAAGAAGAATTTAAAATTAAATTCATGTTTTTTTTTTGCTTTTAAATTCATTTAATTCTTTATTAAACAAATTTATTAAGTTTGGAATTTTTATAGTAAATTTAAGAAAATAATTATTTAGTGTTTAGACACTTTCGTTTCTATTCAAATTTATCATACACATCACAAAGCTTTCGTTCCCACTCACACTCTATCATCTTTCATTACTTATCCTACTAAAATTTAAATATTTCAAAATTAAAATAAAAATAAATGAAAATCTTAATAGTTGGATGAGTAAGTAAAGTAAATGTTTAAAAGCACAAATATTTTTAAATTAAAAAAGAAAAAAATATATATGACTGGAGTAGTCCAGTCTATAAATGCATTTCAACTATTTTTTTTTTTTTGAAATTCCGCTGATTATTTCATCTACCCATTGTTAATACGTTCACTTTGGGTTTTTGTTTTGTTTTTATTTTTGTGCATATCTTGTTGTTCTTCCAAACTTTTTGTCATTCTCCACGATTTCTTCTTTTTCTCTAGGGCGATCAAAATGGGTCCAATAACCTCAGAGTAAAATAATTCCTTCTGTCATGACAATATTTGTCCGCAAACCTACCTACCTAATCAGAGTAAATATCAAAACAAAGCCTTGTGTTTTAAGTAAATTTATTGTAGAAAATAATTTTAATTTACTTTTTCTGCAATGTAAGCGATTTCAGATGATCAAAAGTTTATATGAAAAATATACCAATACCGCAGTATTTTGGTATTGTGTTCACGTAAACTTTCGATCACTTGATATCACTTGCTTTCCAGATACTGAAGAGTAGTCAAAAATATCAAAACCCTGATAGAATGTCAAAATTAAATACATGGAATGATTTATTCGACGCTTTTTGAAGCAACCCATAAAATAAATTTACAAAGATATCATCGAATATGATAAAACGAAAACCAAAAGTTTTTATTCTTTTTTTTCCAATTTATAAATTTAAAGAAACCCAACCAAATGCAAGCTAATACTAGAGTCAGTATCACAGGAAATATAATTTAAATCGATAAAATAATTAATGTACTTGAATTTCTTCGTTTTTTTTTTTGTCTCAGAGATGTCGAATGAAGCCTTACCAAAACAATCAAAACACTAAGGTACACAATTACTATACACTGATATCTACGAAACAAGAATAAAAATTACAACAATTCAAAAAGGTGTCGAAGGACAATAATCAGATGCTATACCGGTTAAGTCTCCTCAATCGTTTTATTTTTTATTTTTTTAACAACTTGCATGAAACTAGTAACTAAGCTTCTTACGGGACATAGTGATGTCAGGTTGCTGACCAATATCTGAAGGTAAAAAAGTATATCCTTTGTAACTGGCAGGACGTTTATATAAAAAGGTGGTATACCTTATAAAGAGATTTCTTTGAGGGTTTGAGGGTATTCAAATCCTCTTGAGATTTATTATGGGATTACGCTAATTGAGGATCATGATTTATTTTAAAAACCAGTTTAAATGATTGCAAATAATTTGAAAATTGTTTAAATCGAAATCAATGCAATGTCGAAAACCTGTACATTATTTATGTCCACATTAAGTGATTTCGTACACCTTGTTAATGTCAAAGACAGAATTATTCGCCCTTTATTCTATAAAACGAAATCGTATGTATTTAAACGAAACGAAATTTAGTAATTTTACGAGTCTTTATTATAACGTATTTATTCAATGGAAATTTACAAAACAAAATTGATAATCACCGATATAAACAATAAAAATATTGATTTGATTACTTTACTAAGCGATAGTAGAAACAAAAAACTACAAAGACATGATGATAAAAGATATAAATATTCTTTCCATATAATTTTTAAAAATATTGTGCGTTTAATTTAACCCGTCAATCAAATAATTTTATTAAAATTTTGTCAATTATTATGTTTAAAAAAAAAGTTTGAAATAATCAAACTTTTCATTTCTTAAAAATATAATAAATTGATTCCTTTTTTTTTATAAAATAAAACTAACGACCACATAAATTTATACAAACGAAACGGAATACAATAAATAATTTACGAAAATGCATACAAGGTTCTAATGCGATGAATGAGAAAAAAAAAATTCAATTTCTATTTTAATGCAAGGTTAATATAAGTATATAATATTGTATTTGTATTTGTATTTGTTTTTGTTTTATGTTTTTTTTACTCTTACAAAAGAGTCAGTTTTAATTAATATCACGTATAATAACACTGCAAGATAAATAATCAAAATATATCGTACGTATGTATAGTTATTCAAAAATTTTACAAAATAATATGAATTATGTATTAAGGGGAATGAGTTAAAACGTGAATAGAAAATGGAACTTAAATTTTATTGCCAACCATATTTTAAGTATTATTTTATTACGAGATCTTGTTTGTTTGTTTGAAAAGAGAAACCTAAAAAACGACAGACAATAATGATATCTGGTTTGATTTATGCAGCAATAAAAGAAAATTAATGTACAATTTAAAATTTAATGAAACTGTTACCTTTCTCTTATCATTTGTTATTTGTTTTGTTTAAAATCTACGTTTCTTTATTTCCGTTACTGTTAGTAAGGTAGCTTTTCCTTGAGCCTCCAAATTCTTCAGTCGAGCCCGTGTTAACGGTGGAGAAAAACAAGCCATTGATGTATGCGAATCCTTTCGTTGTTTCTTCCAAGGAATTGCAGAGATTTGTTTTTGATTTGCAGCTACTGGTTGCTTTACACTTGATAGTCTAGAACTTTTGCGCGTTCTTGTTGCGGTCGAAGCCGTTGTTAATGCTGAAGGCTTTATTGATATAGCCTCTGTATCAATTTCAGCGGTCAGTTTACGTTTGCGTGTTTTTTTTGGCTCAGTACTAAAATTAGCAATAGTCTCTGATTTCATTTTTTGGAATTTTCCTTTCACTTTAACAGAGTTCGCCAATGCCACAATGTTAACCACTTTGGATTTAGTGTGAGTCTGTTTTTTGAGGGATTTTGCTTTAGATATGGCCGCTGTTGGTAATTTATGAATTTCATTGATTTTAACATTTGCTCGTTTCTTATTTTCCTTTGATTTGTTTCGTATTTTAGTGGCGGTAGGTGAAAGAATCTTGTTTTTTAAAGCATTAGATGCTAGACGTGTACTACGTACCTTCGGCAATTCCCTTGCAGACTCCATTGCAAGACTCTTGCCAAGTATTATTTTTTTCGTAGGTTTTAGGTTTTGCCAAGCAAAACATTCATCTGCTGCCTTATCATTTGGCGTACTTGAGATGGTTGTAGTGGTAGCCGCTATTGCTGTACGCCCCGAACGTCTAAATTTTGTTTTATTTGCTTTCATTTTCGGTGCTAACTCTTTAGCATTTTTGGTCGGAGTCAAAGACTTTTTCGACTGAATATTTACCAAATTCTTCATTTGGGCTACTAAACAAACAAATGCTGATTGATGATTTGGAGTATTTAAGGACGTAGACAAACAAGTCAAACTGAAAGAATTTATTATCTTAGAATTAATATCTTTTAACACCATTTATTAGTTCATCATATATGTATATCTCACATAATTTGTTTTAACTTTTCTCAATTTTCTAAAATAAAATGCCAAAACGAATATTAAAAAAAAAAAACTAACACAATTTATAAAGTTTACTTAAAGTTTATAAAACAAAAATCAAATATTCCAAGACATAAATAAATACATACATAAGAAATTGAAAAAAAAAAAATTGAATTTAAAATTCAAATTTCAAAGTTATTTGAACTTTAAATGTTGCTAGAGTTTCAATTTATCATACCTTGGCTTTGGTTTATAAATTCCATAAAATTCTTTATTTTCTTGTTCATTATTATCGTTGTCATCCTCGTTGACTTTATCAACATGCGTTCGTGTTTGTTGCTGTTTTTTCTTTTTACTATTAACATCACAGTTAGACTTTAAAATAAATTCAGTTTTTTTGGTAGCTAGATTTGCTTTTGGAAAACGCAAAGAGTTACCACGAGATTTGCTTCCACTGTAAATGAATGAAAATGTGAAATGTCATAATCTTAGATACATTCAAGGCGTACATATTGTGTGGTGTATAGGTATTCTAATCTCTATTATTAGTTCTCTTTTTTTTTTTCTTTAGTGACAAAATATACTCTGAAAACAATGGAAACATATGTATTAATCAGTTATTAGGCTATTTGTCAAAATACTATTTGGCGGGAAAAAATGTTTTGTGTAATCAAATATCGCACTTCTGGGTGATGATTCAGGGACACCTAAGAATTCACAAGGTTTTAACAGCATATCTTGCGTAACAAAAGATGTTTCCAAAAGCCTTAGAAAATGACTTTAAACACGTACATATATTCAGCTGTGGTATGGGTTAGTTGTCCTTTAACGCAATTTAGTTTTTGATGAATAGGCAACTCTTTTTATTGTCAATTTTATAAATTGTAATCGTAGTACAATTGATTGTTGTGTCATTTCTGATTATTCCACCTACAATCTATTATTACATTGTATTCGATGTGAAACTAGTTGTAGTAGAGGCATGATGATTGAAATATACGCCTAATTTTTTTTTTTTGACTTTTCATGAATCTATTGATGGATCTGAAGATCCGACAGCTATCTCCAAGGCTTATACTTTATCTGGACAACGTTTGGCTAGAGTTTTCCTTTCTTATATATCAGAAATCTGTATATTCACTTCAACAGTGAATAGTAAACAAACCAACTGCCAATATGTTTTTGCTGCCATTCTTAGCCTACAACCATCTTCTGTTTTAAGCATTGTAAAGACTCATCATCCGTGTAATCATCAAAGTAATTGAGTTACTTTAAGAAGTTTAACGTCGACCGAGAAATGTCCAACAACTAGGCTAAGAATTATTAAAAATGGGGAATATTGCTTCTTCGTCTGCTCGTTAAGATTATCGTACACAAAGTAAATATTTGAAGAACAGTTACACCTTAAGACCCAAAGTATACTCCCTAGTAAATTCCAACCGACACTTCTGACTAATCCTATTCGATTAGATAGTTAGTTCTCACAAGATACTTGCACTGAAGTGTCTTAGTCTAACTTGCATTATAGCTGGACATTTAAACCTTTCCCAATGTGGGTAGGCTATACTTTGCGGCGTACGATCAATCAGACTGCGCCCACTGACTATCACCGTAGGAAGCACAGTTGATCTCTTAACAAGACATAAGAAGGCGCAGGTTCTTTTTATAGCCCGATTAGTCCAAGGTATTCAGAATATTGTGCAAGTGACATTTCAGCCCACAACTATTCCACTTTAGAGCTCACTTTTCTATAAAATACGATATCATAAAAATTCGATTCAAAGGAATGGAATTAATATGGCCCCTTGAGTAATAATCCCTTATAACAATGGGCCGTTCATTCACACGAAATAGGAGAGACTATCAATTGTCATAGAAATATTTACAATGAAAATGAATTTCTTTCTTCGCATGGAGCTAATTTTGATGAATAATTTGTATTTGCTCAAGAGTAAATGTATGAATGATTGCATCTTCATTCCATTTGGCAGAGAGTTGTTTTCACATACAGAGATCTTTAGCTATTAATTTAAATTGTTAACATTTCACATTTGAAAGCGTCTATGACATCAACTGAATCTCAATTAATTTGATAAAATTAAACAAACTGTAAAGATTGTCTATTTTGTATGAACAATTGATGTATATTGAAGAACTTACCTTTTCCATGGCGTTGTGGGAGCTATACGTATTGGTTTAAAATGGCACATTTCTTTTTGAAGACTATCGGTACTGCTAGCTTGTTGTCTCTCCTCCGGATAACGATGGAGTACAGTGGGTGCTACCGTATGTAGTTTTGACAATGAACATGAAAAATATTTACTGCGCACCAACGGCAACGACGATGATGATAATGACTGTGTGATAGTAGCGGCGGTGGAATTACTTGAAGTAGTTGATGATGTTGCTGTTGTTGACGCTTTGTTGATATTATGTGATGAAGTGGTTGCTGAAGATGAAGTAACATTCTGTATGGACGTAGTTGCATTATTACAATTGTTGTTGCAGTTCTTACTGTTAATATTTGTTTTGTTGGTAATGGAATTGTTGCTGCCTGTAGTTGAAATTAAAGCCTTTTGTACAGAATCTTTAAGAGTTTGAATAAAACTTTGTTTATTGGTGGAGATGGTAGTGGTGGTGGTGATGGTAGTGGTAGTAGTGATTATGTTGCAATTTTCATTTTTTAAGGAATAAGTTGTTGTTGTTGCTGGTGTATTGGTTGACGTTATTATATCTCTGAAAGATGTTGCTGTTGTTGTCTTATTGTTGTTATTATTAATAATATTGTTGCTGTGTTTAGTGGTAGAGACGCTGTTGTCACTTTTGGAGTTTTGTTGATAATTATATGTGGTAGCATGTGTATTGGAATTAAGAGAGATTTTATTAATGTTTGCAGAGGATGTTCTATGATTAGTGTTGTTTACAGCTTTTGGAGTAACAGACGCTACTGTTGTAGTGCTAGTGTTTAAATTGGTAGTGACCTTTTTGTTAATTACCGTCGTAGCATTTGCGTTTTTACTACCGACACCACTGGCACCCACAACTCCAACGCTACCACCACCACCAGCGCTACTGTTATTGTGTAGAGTAGTACTGTAAGCGGTTGTCTGTCCCGGTGTGGCAACCAACATGATGGCAAAGAAATTCTAAATTTTTTTTTAAGAAATTGTCCTCCAAAATTTATACTTTCAACATATTTATTGTTTTCGATTGCTTCCTTGCTGCTGCTGCTCCACTTTTCTTGCCTGTAAAAAAAAGAAAGAAAAGTATTGAAAGATCAATTCATCTTTTATTCGAAAGTTTGCCAAATTGCTACGTTTACCACGAAAATTGTTCTTGTTTTACCGAAATTTTAGTAAAGAATTCTTGTAATGAAACAAGATACAAAACACGAACACCCCCACTTTGCAGACTCCTTCTTTGTACTGTTCAGAAACCCATACGTACGCAATACCGAACTACTCACATACATCCGAAAACTCAATGGATAAGGCTGCCAGATGGCGTGTTCAGTGTGCAGGCAAACGGGAATTCATTCTTTCAAAATGGAAAGATGGAGGCTTTTACATTCAGCAGTCTCGTCTGGTAATGGAATTGCCGATAAATTTATATGCTTACTGAGCCTAGTTAAATAATTAAAGCGATATTTTTATTGCTTTGATTGGTAGATATTATAAGGTAATTGAAACTATTATTTGATGTTACTTTAAATCAACATTATACAGTATATTCGACATTTTTTCCTCCAATAAGGATTAAAATACAAGTTAAAATTTATGTTATGGTACCATTTGGACAATATTATGTATACAAGGCAATATCAATAACAAATGTATGAGATATTATACTTACAAATTCAAAATCTCAAGTCTCGTTGTTGAATTGACATGAGCTAATACGAAAGTTGGTCAAGCTAGTTTTGACAAATAGAAATCCTAAGAACAAATTCTTATTTTAAACTTTAACTGTTAACATTTGAATCATCTGAAAGAAATGCTAAGGCTGGCATCAAATTTAAAACCATTGGAGTTATTGTGCTACCAAGCCACACTTATAAGGACTACTGTATTTAGTATTTTCAGCAATTATATAGATTTGCCTCTACAATGTAAATATTTTTTATTTGCTTTAGCTGATATCTAGTAGCACTTATTTATAAATCTTTAAGGGGTGTATTTGGACGTTTATTAATTGGGAATTGGTAACAATTTCCTACAGACAGAAATCTCCTTAGGGAGTACTGCCTTATGTAAAATACGATATGCACTTTGTCAAATTCCTGAACATACCACTTTTACAGTAAGAGCTTCGTGGCTTATTTGAGTGCATCGACGAAACCAATACAAAGAAGTTAGTTTCGATTTGGACAATCGTCTGACCACATAATGTTCAGAATTAATTATAGACCACTAATTTCACATTGGTTTTGCCAATAAGAATCCGCTACACTTGATTCCTGTATGATTGCAAAGTTTGGAAGACCAGAAAACAGCAAATTATATTTTTTTTTCAACAATTTTTATAATTCCATTTGTTTTAATTAAACTTTTGTGAATTTTAGGTATTTTTTTAAATTAATGTAACCACAGCACACTACAAATCATCTGGCAACATGTTGTGTTTCATTTATTTTAAAACATCTCTTTCTTACTACAATTTTATAAGACCCTTTAGAGGAGAATGCCGGAACCGGTTTCCTAGTTTTTTCTCCCAAATCTCTGTATTAAATTAATCACTGTGCCAAAAATTAATTTTCGCAATTTAAAACTTTGCACGAAAAATATCCATTCATTTTTAAAATTTCATTATATATTGCAATTTTTGTTCATTCTTTTTTACTATTCTTTTTTACTCTACTTTTTTACTATTACTCTATAAACACGCACACACAGCCAAACACGCAATACATTTTCTCTCACTGGCCATTCTTTTTTCTGCTTTTATTCTCATTTACTACTACTTTGAGACTTTACGATTATGCTTGTTCTTCTTCCTTTGTTTTCATTAATAAAAAAAAATTGTTTATGCAAATTCTCTTTTTCTTTTTGTTAATTGACTATGAAATTTACCTTTTAATAATTAATGTCTTTCTCTTAAGTTTTGTTTTGAATTATTGGATAAAATTGGTTGAAATCTCTCTGAACATAATTTTTGATAATTTATTTTGCACTAAAAACACTTTTTCAATTGATTTGCGAAAAAAGGAACCTCAATTAGAAAAGATGGATTTTTTTTATATTAATTTGTGAGCTTCTGCTTTAATTTTTTCTTTCGTTAAAGTTTATGTATAACAGCTGATACAACGGCTAGTGTAACAAACTGAACAGTGACAGCTCAAAAACGGCGTTGATTTTTCTCTATCGTCGTCAGAGTTGTATAGCTTATTTAAGATGATGTTCGTTAAAAAAATCACCACAAACATATTTTTTAATTCGTATGTTCCTTTTCTATTACTTGTTTGTGTAAATAAAAGATTTTAAAAATAGCTAGGTTGTTATAAGAGAAGTTTGGCGTCGCTGCTGAGTGTGTAATGTGGACCGTATTTTTTAGCCATGAGTGTGTGTGTGTGGTGTACGCGTGACTCGAATAATAAAACTTTGATTAAAAATATCACGGCTCTTGTAAAATCATTCCATTTCAACACCCTGCCTGCGGCCATGCTCCAATATATTATGTTTAATGTGGGGTTTTAATGAGTTTTCCAAATGTGGTGAAATTCTTCGGTGTGGTGAATAAAATTGGAATTTACCGCAACAGTTATTTAAAATGCATGACATTACCGATAAGTCGATAATATGGTTATTATACAGTACTACCAACGTAAAACTATATGGTGGTGTGTCAGGAATAAGTAAATTTCTATTAGCCTAGTCATTTGGGTTAAAAATAAACCAGCACGTGATTGTCTAAGGAAGACTCTATTTTATTTACCACAAACAAAAGTTTGGAAAACTTAATTAACAATAGGGTGCGTCTAAGCACGTAATGTTGGTGGTGGCATATAGAATACGTAATGTTTTTGGATCTGCAGTTTATATCCATCAAGTTTGCTATGGGATTTGAGAACGACGTTGGCCAGGCAATCACTAATCACTAATCCGAATTGTATAATATGAATACCAACGACATGTAATTTCAACAGGTAAAATGAACTGCCCACCGAGATCGCGAGATTTGACTAGACTTTTTTTTAGAATTTTTAGACTTTTTTTGCTTAACTCGCAGGTGTATGCAAACCGCGGGGACCCACAAGATCTGATTTATGGTTAATGGATTTTAATATGGTTAAATATGACATATTTTCTCTTTGCTTGTGTTCGAATAATACGGCTAACTAAGAAAAAGTTTGAAAAGTTAATTCTTACACGAATTATCGTAAGGGATTTATTTAAAGGAAACAACATTGATGGTAAAGGAATACATATAATGAGCGAGTGGACAAGTTGAGAATCTAATGATCAGTTAATCTAATCAATAATATTACAGACATTGCCTCTAGAAAATATCTGTGCAAAAAACAACTCACCTTATGGGAAGCATGCCAAGATAAGTAGTCAGTAGTCATTTATTTTCAATTACTACTGATTTATCTTTCCAAATGGAATATTTATGATTTGCAACTAAACGATTTCATGTTCAATATTTGTCTCTTATCAAGTTCGCATAATTTCTTATGATTTACAATTAAAAAATTTCATTAATTTTCAATTGATACACAATAAATTCTCATAATCTGTCGTACACAGGTAGCACAGACAGTTCTATGGCAGAAGTATCATGCTAAATGAGGCAAGAAGGAAGTATGCCAACGTTGAAATAAATTTTAAATTAAAAACATTGAATGGCGCTACCAAATATTGTTTAAATACATGCATGAATGTACGAAATATACTCGAACCAAATGACCACGGGTCAACATAATTTATGATACAAACAAACATTTGCAGTCTGTCTTTACGTTTACAGTGTGTTAACCACGACTAGGGGATACCTTATACATACGCACATATATAAATATCAAGATTATATTTTAACACAATATTGTTCACCTCAAAAAGATAATAATTTTATATGTAAACTTGAGACGGGTTAAAGGCTGACGATTTTTTAAAGTTGGAGTTACTTATAAAGCCTTTAGTCATGATTATGACCTAGCTTCTCACACCTACGTGTGGTGGTTGGTAGTGTTCATGGCAATTATTTACTCTCAGGCTCTTTAGAGGCGATTGGTGATTATGGTGTCAAGTCGTAAAATTTCTGCTTTCTGATTTCTGATTTCTGATTTCACCTTCTACCTTACTATTCCATAACTCATAGAATTCTTTGCTCTTTTTCAGTTTCGTTTCATTTTTCTAGCTTAGCAGGACTATTGTAGCAAGATATGGTTGCAATCAATCAATAGTTATTTTAAGTGTAGTAGAAACGAAGTTTGCTAATGAATTTCACTATTACAGACGAGATTGTCGAAAATCTGGATGGATTATTTGACTGGGATTGAAGCCTTTTAAAATTTCAAAACCACGTCGAATATCTCTTCAATGTAGGGTATAATCATGCAATGTAAACAAATGTATTGGTGAAACAAATACAAAAAAAAATCACCTTCAACATGTTAGCCAAACCAACTGAGCAAACAGATAGACAGACAAAAAGACAGTCAGATAAACCAACTATCCACCAACAAACCGAATTTAATAATGGCAAACAATTTTACGAAGAAACAAACATTATATGCCACTACATAATACACCTACAAACATACATACTTGCAAACATACATATTAATGCAAACGATATATATACGATGACATATCGCATCATAGTTCAAACGGCAGGGAATACTTCGATCAATTTTCTACACAGCAGGCGCCATCTTTGTATAAATATTCCAACAAAAACAATTTTAACCAGCAAAATCAAACAAATGAATACATGAGAGCATTCACATTCTCTCCAGCATTCCATTTGGGAAAGGATGGAAATCATAAGCATGCTGGATCTGGACAGATGGCTGGTCTTGGGATGGCAAATGAATTGTTGAGGTTTTCGTTAAGTGTATACGTTCCCTCGCATATGCTGCACTAAATGGGTAATAGTGCGTACCACATTTGTTATTATAGAAAGTACTTTATTGGTACTTAAAAAAAAAACTGAACAGAATTTAAAAGTCAATAATGAAAAGCTTAATTCAGCTTGACTGTTAAATCCAGTCCTAAGTACTTTTCAAAGGATTTGGAATTGATAAACAAAATTTTTTGGAGGTTTCCTATATTTAGAAAAAGTACCACACATTTCCCTTAGCCAACATCTTTAAGTATTCTCAAGTATCTTCTCCGATTTAGTTAAACCTTAAACACAGAGCATCAAATAGGAGGAGGAGACTAAACAAAAATAAAGGAAAACGAAATATGTACTCATACAAGCGATGAAGTACTTAATGTTTAAGGAGTTGAAAAAGAACAACAAAACAAAAAAAAATATTGCAATTCAGTAGACAATGTTTTACCAAATGTTGGTAATTTGTCATGAAAAAAAAAAAAAAAACAGAAAATTCTAAAAAAAAACCAAGAATTTATTTTATAATTCGTATCTTTTCACAAGTGATGATTTTTTTTAAATATCCAGGAATTATGAAAACATTGTTCACTTAAAATTCGGGCGTATAGAGGAAAGCTTTTGAATAATTTTTAACTACAAATCGATATTCATTTATTAATATTTAAAAAAAAATTTACGAACAAATTAAAATAAATTGCCTGTTTTTTTCCTCTAGGAGCATAGGGCGGCCATACATCTCTTGATGTAAGATGGCACAGTCTGGTTGTATGTTTATTGTCTTTTTAGGCCAATATTGGTTTTAAATGAATTAATTGTTGTTTGTACAGATATAGTTTGACCTAGTCATACTAGCTTTTAACGGATAATACGCATCTAGTACCGCCTTCTACTAAGCCTTACTTTGTGTATAACTCCCCATAAATTTTGCTCGTTGTTTGAGCTTCACATATGATTACTGCTTGAACTTTTGTTGTAATAAATTTATTTTTTGGCACCACTGATAAATGATTCCTTTTTAAAACCCTCAAGCAGCATTTCGGACATACAAAATTGTCTTTCAATGTCTGTCGTCTATTAAATTGCCTTGTTCTTGCTATTGAATTTATTGAATGTACGCTGATGCTTTTAGATGCTTTAAAATGGCTATTTGAGTTACATCTAATGATTGTGCAAGATCAACTTTTTCCTTTTTTTTTTTTTTGAATTTATGGTATTAAAACTTTATTGG
>QOCX01000032.1:697401-715182 GCA_005959815.1 Sarcophaga bullata | reverse complement strand
ACTTTGTCTTTGATGTCGATGTCACCTTTTTGGAAAACGTTAGCCTCTCGGTATATTGAGTTTTTGAATTTTTTGTACGTGCAGACTTCTTCGCGAAAAAGTGTCCCAAAAAAAAAAAAGTTTCGCGCAGAATTGTTTTTCGGCAGTTTCAAGGATTTTCTATCATGAAAAAAATTAGAAAGTGAAAGCCGAAACTCGGTGGACATATGGGTTTTTGAGAAACCTGCTGTGATAAAACATTTTTTGTGTAAATACCATTGCATCTGGATAACCGATTTTTTTCCTGCAATTCAAAATTATGAACTGAACGGTATTTGGTTTTCACACATCACCGAGAAGTTTGAGGCAGCAAGTTCATGTTAACGATACATTAATTGGCCATCAAAATCGCGCGAATTAAGGACGTTACAGGTAAGGTAGTGTCTTGGATTATTAGACGATAGTCCATGGTTCAAACCCCAGACATTTCAAACAAAACGAATTATAGAAAAAATTATTTCTTTCAGCGACTTCCTTTCAGCAATCGTTTGTCTTCTGGCAAAAACTTTAAAAGTAAATAAAATTGCAATGAAAAGTTACAAGAAAAAAAAAAAAATCTGTGGCTTGGAGACAACTTAAAGACAGATTGACATTCATTTTTCAATTATTTCCTAAACGAAAACAAATTTGTTGTTTAGTTAATAATATGTACTATTGTAATACTAATTTAAACAATATTTTGTCGAATGTAATTATTTATGCATTTGTAAACCACAATTTAAATTATATCTGCGGTTATTCTGTATCTATATTATTAGTATATCCTTACAATCGAAAATGTGGTCGTTATTGTCTCTTTTTTTTTTTTTTTCTTTCAAATGTTTAATAGAAAATTGTGGTTAACAAATGTAATACAAAATATTTAACATGTTAATGACAGTTTGCTTAATTACAGATGATAGATAATGAAAAATATTTAATTATTTTGAGAGAAGTAAATATCGAATGAATTTACAATTAAAATGATTAAAAAACAATGAGAGATTTATTAGTACCTTTCAAATTAAATTTGACAGAAATAATTTTTTTTTTGTATTTTGACAGAAAGATACTGTCATTAAGAAAAAAAAATTCAAAAACAGAATTTAACACAAAATGTTTTCAACTAACATTGAAACATGGTGGTGGCATTGTTACGGTTACGGTACGGAGCAATGACTTCAATTGAAACGGATAGGTTGGGTGTTCCTTAAGAGTAGTTTGGATTGTTACCAATATTTTAATGTGTTCTAAAATATTTGAACAAAATCTTAATATATCGTTAACAACTTGCGCTTAAGAAATAAATGGGGATTTTCAAGCAAGAGAAAATCCTTGCTGCTCACATTATTTGAAGCCGGTTTATATATTAAGCATCCGAATAGCTTAATACACTAATCCTGTCACCAGTTGTATTTAGTTGGGATAATTTTCGATCACTTTTTACCACATTTCGGACAATGTCTCGTATACATTTCTAGACTTTAATGAATGTTGGTTTACGAAAGCTTCTACGTTAGACGATAATAGGCTCTGGAGCAATTGGAAATTAATCGTTACTTTCAAAATTGTTAAATTTGGGACGATACCGCTCTCAAGAGTGTCCAATAGACGCTCTGGAGCGCTAAATATCGGTGATTAACAACTTCTTTTGGTCTGAATTGGATAATCCGGAAATCAACAACAAGTTGTTTCAATAGAATATGCCAAATTTTATATTCTGTGCGAGCGATTCGCGAGATGTGGACTGACGTTTTGTAAAAATTTTTCCTTGTAAAAATTCCTTAAGCCGCCGGTTTAATATGAATAAGGTACAGGACACAGCGTATATCGACCCTTATATATTGTATTAGGAGTCGATTACTATGCATAACATACATACATACATAATTGGCCATTACAACCCTTCAGTCAGGATTACGGCCTAGCTTCTCACACCACTTATGTTGTGTGTGCTAATTTTTTATACATGAGTGGCGGGACCTACAGTTTAAAGTCGACTCCGAACGACAGATTTTTTTGAGAAACTTTTCATGGCAATTTTATTTACTCTCAGAGTTTTTTCCAGAAATCTGCTGAGAGGAAGTCGCCGAAGAAATATTTTTTTCATATTTCGTTTTCGATGTCTGACCGGGGATTCGAACCCTGGCCTTTCATCTAATAAGCCAACACACTACCTACTAGACTACGGCGACTACTACTAGGCATAACGCAACCTCAAATTAGTAGAAATATTTCTAATATGAACGACTCGATATGTTATAAATCAAATAATAATAAATTAATGATTTTCTAAATGAACATAAAAGTTCATTAAATTTTATTTAAAAAAAAGAAAAAAAATCGTTAAAAAAAATTCATTAAAAATAACGTTTTGATGGAATCTAATGGAGTTTCCTATTGAAAAAAAAAAACAACAACGTTTTTAATGAAAAAATGTAACAAATTTGTACAAAACAACACCAAAACAAATGATATTTTCAATAAAGAAAATAAAGAAAAAAAATATGGCATATAAAATTATTTAATAAAAAAAAGGAGACAGAGAGAATAAAACAACAACAAAAAAAAAAAGAAGACCACAATAAAAGAATAGAATGTAATAAAAAGAAAAAGAACCACTACAAGAGATGATAGCGAAGAGAATTGAAAAACCATACAAATCGATAAAATACAATGGAAAGAAATAATAATAAAAAAAAAAATACAAAAAACAATAGAAATATTTGTAGTTGAGTAAATGGTAAATGGTAAATGGTAATAATAAATATCATTTATTAAAACATTTCTACAATATAAACGTCTGTTCATCTTTATTTTGTAGTTTTTTTAGTTTTTATTGAATTTTTCTTACTGTTGCCTATTCATATTTGTAAGTGTTGAATATTAGTGCCAAGTGTCCCACTGTGCCGCGCCTACAGTATTATTATTAATACCGACAAATAGAAAAACAAAAAATGTTTAAATAAACCCCCAAACCCATACCCTTTAAACTTTATTGAATAGTTATTAATCTACTAATGATTTTGGTTTATGTTTCTTCATTTATTTTTGTGCACAATTTATATACAGTGTTGCACAAAATAATAGAAATAGCACTGCAAGTGTTGACCCATGTTGTGTGTGTTACTTTCTTTTACACATGAGTGGGGAGACCAACTCCGAACGATAGATTTTTGAGATAGTTTTCATGGCAATTTTGTTTACTCTCAGAGTTTTTGTTGGAAATCTGCTGAAAGTAAGTAGCCGAAGAAAAATTTTTTCATAATTCGTTTTAATTTCGTTGTCTGACCTGCGGTTTGAACTGTGACCTCACGTTTAATAAGCTTAATGCTTGACGTTATTTATGCGATGCACGATATCATTTCTAGGACCTCTATTTTTGTCTATTATTCTTCCTTGACGTTATTTATGTGATGTAATATATCATTTCTAGGTCCTCTATTTCTGTCTATCATTCTTTCAAGAAAGAAAGGCGAGTCATCAATAATGAAGAGTTGATTAAAGTTGACGTTTATTCTCCTAGATTTAGTTTTTCGTTTTTTATAGTGTCCTCAATTGCATGATCTGAAGGGCTCTTCGTTCGGATACCAGTTTTATTGCTATAGGGTTGGTAGTTACATTTAATTTCAGAGGCTTGCATAGAAGTTGAGAGCATTTTGGGGTAATGTTCGCACTGAATAGTCTGTTTTGATGTCACCATTTTGCCAAACTATAAGTGCAAGCGTAAAGCGCCGCCCGGCTAATTTCAAATGCAATGAGTTTCCGCTGCAGACAATGTTTATATCGCCTGCGTTCTTTTGTCCTAAGCTTAACTGCTTTGTCAAGATCAACATGTTTTCTAGGAATGTCTGATTTTTTACTGCAATTCTATGACGAATTCAGCATATTCTTCTGCGGTTTTCTGTTCTTCAAACAACTTTCAAGTGTTTCCCTATTATTTCCTCCAACACTGTGTAGTTTTTTGTGTTGTATAAGAAAAAAACTACTCAATTGAAAACAAAAAAAAAAAAAAAATCCAGAAATAAAAATAAATTGAGTTTTGAATTCATTAAAACACATTTTTTTATTTCAAATAATACTTAATCAATGTTACACTTAAAAAAACTAATTTTTTTTTTTTTTTTTTTTTTTTTTTGTAGAAATTTGTGAAGTTTTTTTATTTTTTAATTACAATTCCAAAATTTTAATCAAAGAAAAAAGATAGAAATATACGAATAATTATTTTCCCTCTACTTCCAGCTAAGGAAACACACTTCTTTTTTAGTTCAACCGTCAATGATTTATCGTCAGTCATTTCAATTCATTAAAATCGGTTTCTTAAATGCTTAATTTTGTAATTTTTCACACCTGTAAATTGAATTGTGATAAACAAAACATTAATAAGAATTAAAAAAAAAAAATTAAAACAAAAAAAATTAATTAAAAAGTGAAAAATGATTAAATTTTCGGATAAAATAGTTGGCAAACTGGTGTTGTTGAGGTTGAGGCTCTAGAGGAAAGATCGCTAAAGTTTAGAAGAACTCGGTTAAGGCTCTAGAAGACAGATCGCTAGAGTAACGTAGAACTCTTTAGTAGTGTTAACATACATACATGCATTGGTTATTACAAACCTTCAGTCAGAATGACGACCATGTTGTGTGTGTTAATTTCTTTCATACATGAGTGGCGAAACCTACAGTTTAAAGTCGACCGTGAACGACAGATTTTTGTGAAACTTTTTAATAGCAATTTTATTTACTCTCAGAGTTTTTGCCAAAAATCTGCTGAGATGAAGTCGCTGAAGAAATATTTCTTCATATTTCGTTTTGATGTCTGGCCTGGAGTTTGAATTGTGGCCTTACGTCTAATAAGCCAACAGACTACCTACTAGACTATGGTGACTTTAGCAATGTTAAGTTTTTGGTAATATTAGCGTATCTCCCAGATAAAGGACTCAACCTTGAATATACGAGTGGACATGGTACTATCACCAGCCACATTGAAACTTGTCACATATAATCTGTTATGTTCTACAAAATATGACAACCTTACTTATATACGTATATAATACAACAAGACTACAAATTTCTCAATCATGCGTGTTTAACGCGGTAAATGAATGTTGCAGCTGAACAATGAGTTCAAGTACTCATGCTGAATCCGGACTTGAAATTAACATGGAATAATAAGATTCAAAGGATGATACTTTTGAAAATTGTCTGCAGAAAAGCGGTGATACAATTTTTTTATTCGTTTTAATGGACTTATTGATCCCGCTGGCCAATATACATTACTTCCACGTGGGATAATGTCGTTAACTTTCAAGTTCCTAGGTTAGTGCAATTTTCTGCGGATGCATACCCAAGTTCCGTTGACGTGCGAGTTATGAGTGTTAGTTGATCATTTACTGAACCAATGGATTCGAATTTATCCACCATATTGCGAATTGTCGCTACTGTAGAACGTTTATGGCAATGACAACGAGACGTGCCCGTACGTAGGCAAATTATTTCAGTTTTTAATTAGTGAATGAATTATTGGCTAAAGCTATAAAGAAAAGTCATCCAGTCAGTCAGTCAGTTCAGTAATCACACTCTTTTATTCGTATTTAAATCGATTATATTTAAATTTTTGAAACGAATGATTAGCACAGCTTGAGTGAAAATTAAATTCAGTTTAAATAATGCGTTCAAACAGGAGACTTACAAAAAAAAAAAAAAAAAAAAAAAAAAAAAAAAAAAACCTAAAAATGGAATAGAGTAAAATCCTGACTTAAGCACAAACTCACGTATTACCAGAGGTTAACCTTGTTTACGGCATCACATACCGGAAGAAAAGCCTGAGGTGGTAAGGTTTAATTTTTTTTCCAAAAGTTTTTTAATGAGAGAGCACTTACGTTACTTCACTCGCTTGCTCTATGCTGTGCTGTAAAGGCACGAGTGACAGTTGACACCATAGATGACAGCAAGAAACCGAAACTTTAACTGAGCAAAAACAAAAGGTATGTACGGAATAAAATTATTAATTTTTCTGTTTATTTTATTGTTATAACCACCACTACTATTACTACCGTTTAAAGAAACAACAAAAAAAAAACAAAAAAAAAAGAGAGAAATTAAACAAAAAATAGCCACGTACACGTACTTTAACTATTTTGTAGTTGTTGGTTTTTATAATTTGGTTTTGAAAAAAAATAAACTTTTCTCTTTTGCATTTTATGAGAGCAGAAGGAGAGTGCTCATATTATGATTGTATGGGTATTGGTATTGGATATGCACACTTTGGTATTTCATTTTTGGTTAAGGCGCGTGCTGCGGTGCCGCTATGGGAGGGCAAACAAGCATAAAATCATGTTGAAAACCACATTCAAGTTGACGATTTGATGTCCAACGGTGCTGAGCTTCTGCTATAGTCATCATCGTCATCATCATTGCACAACAAACAACCGGAAAGCCAAAAACCAAATCAAACGCAAATAGCCAACCAATGGCAAATGCCAAATTAATACTGGATAAAGTACCCACTTTTGCACTACTCTCAGCTTTAAATTCGCTCACTAAAAAGCCTGTATTTATCCATATGGCAGCTTATATTTAAAGTCCTGTGCCAAACATCGTTTAGTTTTACTGTGGGTACTTACTTGCCTTTCTTTTTATTATTATTTCGAGTGTTTGAGTTTCCCAAAAGTAAACCAGAAGCATAATCACAGTTTGTTGATGGCGTTCTTGTTGCATTTGCAACATGCCGTTTGACATGCTTTCAAAAGTGCTTCTGCCACAACGTATTTGCAGAGTTTTACCTTAACGGCCCCCCTAAAGCGTTGATTACTTTTGAAAACAAATCACTGGAAGTTTCTCAACATTTGAAGTCTAGAAAATGTCGTTGTGATGGCTTTGTCCTTGTTAACCATTGTCATCATTTAAATAATATGATTAAATTCGATAATTCTATTATTTATGGGGTTTGTAATACAAAGCATTCATTGACTTGAATTACGAAGTAAATGTGGTTTTCAAGGTCAGCATAGGATTGATTATTTGATGAATTTCGCAAAAAAAAAAAAAACAAATTGAATTTTAACACAACACATCTCGTGAATTTGTTTCTGTTTGTAGTATTTATTTGATCACCACATTTTTATGTGATCTTATGAAAAGATTTATGAAATTTCTTAACTACGTTTAGGACTATTCTACGTTAGGTACAAATAATCGTTATTTTTTATGAAAATTATTTTACATCGTTACACTGTCGACCTCAACGGTCCTGTAAAAGAAAGCGTGCTGATACATGATGGTCTCGAGGTGACATTGGGACATATTTCGCCGAAAATGATACTGAAGTGACATCAACAGTCAGTTAAGACCGTTGCGGGTGTACGACTTTTAGACTTTTTTTTGGGCTGCATTCAATAATGCCAGATGTGACGTCATTTTAACGATTTTATGTATCAAAAACAGCAAAATGACTGCTTGACGATTTTTGCTTTTAAAAATACAATTAAAAAAACTGCCCACATTTTGCATAAAAACTATTTTATGAAACTAAACTGTGAAAATTAATGTGCTTTTGAGAAATGGAACTAGTAGCCATGGTATCAAGGATTTCAAAGAAGGTTTCTTTATGGTCGGGCGTTACATGGGGCCTGAGATATGAGCGACAAAGCTAATTGTTTTTCTCAACTGAGCAAAAAAAAGTACTCTGTATAAAAATGCAAGTCATCAATCTGAAATATGCAAGTCATTGACCAAAAAATGCAAGTCATCGATCTAAAAAATTCAAGTCATCAACCATCTACCAAGAAATACAAGTCCTCGAACAAAAAATGTAAGTCATCGATCTAAAATATGCAAGTCATTAATCAAAAAAAATTAAAGTCATCGACGAAAGAAATGCAAGTCATCGTCAAAAAAAAAAAAGAAAAGAAAAAAAGCAAGTCATTGTCCAAAAAATTCAAGTCTTTGGCCAAAAATGCGTCATGGACTAAAAAAATCTAAGTCATCGACCAAAAATGCAAGTCATCGTCCAAAAAATGCAATTCATCGAACAAAAAAGCTAGTCATCGTCAAAAAAGTGACAGTCATCGTCCAAAAAATCTAAGTCAGTGATCAAAAATGCCAGACATCTACCAAAAAATGCAACTTCCGAAAAATACGATATTTTGTTGTACTTGTGCATATGAACCTAATGAGAATTATTAAAATTTTTAAGTCCTTTTCCTCACAATTTCATTTTTATCTGTATTGACACAGAACACTTTTTTGCTTATTTAAAGAAGACAATTAGCTTCGACGTCTATATCTGCGGTTCTCAGTAACGCCCGACCGTAAGGAAACCTGTATTGAAATCTTTGAGAAAATGACTATCCATCCCACTAAGTCTATTTCCCCACTAGGTCCATATTTTTCAGCACCTTTTGTTTTACTAATTTGCAGCTATAAAATAGTTTTTGGAATTATTAGTCCAATAGCCTACTAGGTCCTAAAAAACTCCTTTTTGTAGCTAACCTCAATCAAACACATGATTTGACGAAACATATTGCCGATTTTGACAATTTTTTTTTATATTTGATCAACAAACCTGGTAACACTTTCTGCAATTGAAGATTACGAACCGGAATGTATGCGGTTTCAACAAAATGGTTAATGCAGGGTCACTTGGGTTCTATAAGGTTCAGTTGTAACACTTTGTTTCAATTTCAAAACTATTTTATGATTTTGAATTAAGACTGCATTTTATCCCAATTACTTGTAGCTGAATGCATTCTGAAAATAAAATTTTGGTGTCTAACAATCTTTTCCCATAGGTTCGAAAGTATCGGACAATGTTCAGTGGTCCTCCCCTTAATATTACAGATTCTGCAAAAGTTACTGTGAGTTGTTGTACTTCTAGCCCCTGGGCAAGTAGTGCAAAGCGCCAGTGCCTATAATGGCTGTAAGGTTACTAAGACTGACTCAGAGTAGATTAAAGGCAAATTGGTAACTTTGTATATCCGTTAGGTACAAAGTTGGTCTAGTCTTTATAGCAATGAATAGTTTTTTCATCTTCCTTTTGTGAATGAGTACAATCTATGTGAGAACATTTAGCCCTCAAGAGAGATTCCGTACGCAAGACATATGAGTTTCTTAGATGTAATTTTATCCAGCAATCCACAACAGTGCAGAATCTCTACATAAGATAACAAGGAAGTATAACGTCTTTGGGAAGGTAAGGAGAGCGACCGTAGCGTTTTATAGATCTGAAAAGGCCACATATAAAATTTAGAGACCTAAATCCGCCATCACTTACTGGCTCTGACTTATCGTGATAAAAATAGTTTTACTTTACTGTGCAGACACCAACCCGACCGCCGACTGTTAGATAGATAGAGTACGTATGCTTTTAGCTGTCTTGATCATCGGTGCACTCTGTTCTACTACAGCTTAAGCATTATTTGCTGCACTCAATTGACTCTAATTAGCGGACTGAGCTGACGACTGTAAGACTCAGTACAGTTAAATCCTGGCCTAACCTAGACATGCCGCAATACTGGAAAGTTATATTCGTATTGTGGTCGATTAAATGGTGTCTTGTAACCTCCTGAATACGACATTTGATTTTAGAATTCCAATAAGGGACTTCTGGTTTGAAGATCCGTCAAAACGAAAGATTCGGGTCTTCTTCTTGACTTGTGTGTCCTAGAGTAGCCCATGTCATATAAAATATTATACTGAACGGAATTTATTCAAACAAAAATTCAAATCAATTCTAAATACTATACTCACCAGTCCAGCTAAATTGTGGTAAGGCGAATGAATGAAACGAACAAAGGATAATTGAGTGACTGATTTGCTAGATTGCTCACCACAGTTTGGCATTAATCGATGCCAATGCGTTGCTATTTAATCGCTATTGTTCGAAATCATTTTTGTTCACTTTGACAAACCAACTAAACAACCAACCAACAAGGCAACCAACTTAACTGTCATTTTGACAGTTTATATTTTGTTGTTGTTCTTGTTATTGTTGTTTTCGAGTATGTGTTTTTAGTCTTTTGTTAACGAAATTTTCAAAAACAAAACAAATAACAACAAAAGCGTAACTGAACTATACAAGACTAAATTTTTTTTTTATATTTTTTTTTCAACATTCTAACTGCGCTTTTGTTTGTTTTTAAATATTTTCATTTTATTTTTTGTTAAGCAGCTTTTTTAATTTTGCCCTCTGAAGTACCAAAAACATGCACACCAAAAGAGTACCAACAATCGTAGAAGAGAGAGAAAAAAAACAAAAGCACAAACAACAGCATCAACATCATGATTGCATTGTTCATTCATGCATCAAAATATCATTCATTTATTCAATCATTAATTCATTCATTCAGTCTTTCATTCATTTGCTTATTTGTTCGTAACGCTCATTTAATATTTTTTGAGCAAAAAATAAAAGCCTTTGAATTGATTTTATTTTGCTATTGCCGCACATACATACACACATACATAGTATGTATATAATACGACATTATAGACCCCCAATGTTGCATTAAGTTCACACGATTTATTTATTTAAACAAAAAAAAAAAAAGAGAAAAATAATGTGAATTTCTATTATACAAACGAATATTTATTTGCCTTATTTGCTGCTATTTACTGCCAAATGGTGTACTTTGTTTTATTATTTTATATGAGCGACATACGCTATTTATTTCATTATTTCATTATTTATTTATTATTCGTTTATTTAATTTTTATTTCTATTATTTATGGGGTCAATTACGGAAAAAATTGTTCAAATAGTAGATGTGAGACAGAAAGACACGTTTTTTCCAAAAAAAGAAAAAAAAAAGAAAATAAATTGTTAGAGGCATAGGCTTTGGAAAACAACGTCAATTTAATCCTTCTTTTATTCTTCAAAACATACAGTATCCGAAAAAATATGCTCACGAAAGAGACTTGCGAGTTTTCTATGTTCAAATTCGATTAGAAGAGTATTTGCATACACGATCAGTTTAATAAGACTATGACTTTTTGAATGAATCAAAGGTTATAATTCTTGTCAAGGTCATCGAAAGAGGCAATATCAGTATTGCACCTAGTTATCACGAAATACAGAGACGTCCAGGCGATTTATTGTACTGATTTTAATTTATATTGGGTATCCCTATAATATTTAACCCAATCCTGTTGCCCTAACAAACCTTAGCATGCTGTTTTGGCATTATTAAGGATAACTTCCTGTCTATTGCTTAAATACCTTCATCTTTCTTTTGGCCCTCTTCCAATTTCAACGGCGATTCGTCACATAGCCTGGGATACTGCAGAAGCCTGGAATGTAATAGTTTATGTAAGCAAAATTATCAGGTGGCAGCTAAGTAATCATACACAGTCAAAGAAAAAAGTTTACATACACCACTATATATAGATTTTTTTCCCGGAAATTTTTATATTTTTTCCCAATAATTTCTACTTTCTTTTTTTCAAATTCACTTTTTGTTCAAGCATTCTTAATTGTAAAAGCCTTTAACATCTCTTTTAGTTTGGAAAAAAACCACACCACTGTGTGGTTTTGTTCAAGCATTCTTTTTGTTCAAGCATTCTTAATTGTAAAAGCCTTTAACATCTCTTTTAGTTTGGAAAAAAAACCACACCACTGTATGTAGTCTTTTTTCTTTGACTGTAGTTTTGCTATGCTCCGTTCTCTGTCTGTACTTCCTGTTCAAGTTAATTGAAGTACTTCTTTCGATGGCGTTAACTTTATCTTGGAAACAACTGCTGAGTTTCTAAACGAGCTCAGGGGCCCAACACTTTCGCTTCTGTCCCATTATATGTTCTAGACACATCTTCACACTACTATGCGATACAATAAATAGTCCCTCTTGTAAAAGAGGATGTAGCACCCAAATTCTTCCTTTTACTTATTCTCGTTGAGTTACGTTTGCAATTATGAAGTGTATACTGATTATATCTAGGGGACACTTGAGAAAGGGAACTATTAGCCATTCGAACACCTTACGAATCTCGCGTTATATTTGTCTCCAATTATCCTAACCGTAGTTCCCATTACTCTAAATGCCATGATAATGATAATAAAGCTTCCAGCGTTCTTTAAGGACATATTGTCATTGTTACGATTATACAGTAACGCTACGTCTTATGTCTATCTTATATAACTCCACTTGAGCTGGACTTACTTATAAAACGTTCTCTTACACTTTGGATTGCACGTATGCTCTATTTATTCTGGAGCCATTCAATTTTCCTCTGAATTATTTTCAAATAGTTCTTGCTTGCTGGAGGGCTTTTAGCCAAATTATTTAAAAGCGTATTGGTATCAGTTCTAATGGAACTCATCATAACACAGAGTATCTATTTATATGTTGAAACCATTTTTATTGGTTTTGAAGGATTTGATTTGTTCTAAGATCAACTTTTTAGAAGTTGTGTTGAAAACACGTCTACATATTACGGTTAGAAAACTGTAGACAACGCCCTCTGTGTTCACCTTTATTTTAAATATCAAAATTGAAAATTATTGTTACTTTGCCTCTGGTACAACCCTTTTTCAACACCATTTGTTTACCCTCTCCGCCCCATTCGAAATACAAAGAAGTGTATGAAGCCACATACATTAGTAATTAATTATTGTTTAACCATGTTCATGTCGTTTGTTAAATACCAACTTTCTTCTTGTTCTTCTTTTATTTTTAATTAGAATTTTCAAAATATTAAGTAGAGAAGAATGTTTTTCCCCATTTTTTTTTCTTTATCATTATTCTTGTAATTTATTACCGCCTGTTATTTTTACGAATAATTTTTCATTAGTACGTACGCCAGCTAACTGTAGAGCCAAGCTTAAATGGAGACGGGCCATGTGATGTTGTTTTAAGTTTGTTATGATGTTTCATTAACGTTATCATGGAATTCTTTGTATGTATGGTATGTACTATGTTATGTTGTAATTGTTTTTTTTTTTAGAATAACAACAACAACAAATAACGTAGAATAAAACAAAACAAAATTTAATAAAAGTTTCATACTGTGAAATGCATTTTCTATTCAAAAAAGAAAGAAAAACGATAATGGAAAATAAAATTATTAATGAATGAGAGCAAGAGAAATGAAAATGAATGGCAAGATGAAAATAGAAAAATAAGACAAGAAATAATAATGAGACGACGTTTTATTAAAAATATTATTAAAAGAGGCAAAGCATATATGGAAAGAAAAATTAATTAAAACATTCTATTAGACTTGAATAAATTATTACATTTAAAGGCTTTTAGTTCGAATAATGATATTTTAAACTGAAAAATAAGACTACTGATCGCTTTATGAAGTGATCCAAAAGCAAAGGGCTTAAGACAATACGGTTTTCAATTCGAATTTCAAACACTATTCCCCTAAAATTTAACTCAATGCTCCTGTTTAAGGAGTTCTCAGCAAACATACATACAAGCATACATACATAATTGGTTACTACAACTCTTCAGTGAGGGTAACGATCAAGCTTCTCTCACCATATATGTTGGGTGTGTTAGTTTTACACATGAGTGGCAGGACATACAGTTTAAAGTCGATTCCAAACAACAAATTTTTATGAAACTTTTTAATGGCAATTTTATTTACTCTCCGAGTTTTTGTTAGAAACTTGCGTAGGGGAAGTCATCGAAGAAATATTTTTTTTCAAATTCGTTTTGTTAGAGGTATCTGAGCAGGGGCTTGAACCGTGGTCTTACGTCTATTAAGCCAACACTTTACTAGTTCCGAATTATTAAAAACAGTAGCTAACGCCAAAACAAGGCTTCAAGATCATTTTAAAAAAAATAAATAAAACAATTATATAGGTATTCTTAACTATTGAAAGAGTCATGAAACTCTCTCAATACACCTTCCTCTCTCATCATCGAAATATTAGATAATTAATTAAACAAAGCTTTTTTTATTAGAACAAAAATAAATAAATTTATATTATTTATTCCTTATAATTAAAATTGTGCTTTCATGTACTGCGATATCCATGGTATTTCATTATCCTTTAAATTCTCTCTGCAATGTTATTCTCTCCTGCTACACTCTTCTTCTCATATACTTTATGCTTTATTTTTCTTTTATCTTTTATTCCTCTTTCACTATCTCTGCCTATATTTTTGTTATTTTTTTTTCGTTAGCTTTCTTGCTGTTTATGATTTTGTTTAACCCATGTTTGCGTTGACATATTTATTGCTCAGCATGATCTAATATTCGCAGTTTTGCAAGTTTCTTTGTGTCATCTTTATTATTGTCATTTATTACAACGTTTTGTTTAGAGTTTTTCCCATTTTTTTCTATTTTTGATTTTTTTTTTTGTTTAAACTTTTATCCTACCATTCTAGCAATTCATTCTATTTGTTTGGTTGTTTGGGGTTCTCTATCTCTCTCTCTCTTCCTTTTTATTTGAATTATTGTTGCTGCTGTCTCTTATAATTTGTCGCTGTGGGATGTTTTTCACATTTCTTTTTTTGTTTGTGTTTGTTTTTAAATTTGTTTTTCTTTCACAGTGTTGTTCTTTTTGTTGTTGTATTTGTGTACCATGATATTTGAATTCCTTTTTGATTGGAGTTGCAAATGAATCCTGTCGCGTGGGGGGGTTATTTTTAATTCAAACGACAAATTTAATTAGTTTTCCCATGCAAAAGTAAACCAGGATATTAATCCTGTCTGTTTAAAGGATTCACAAATTAAATTCAAAAATCGTGTCCTTTATGGTGGAAAGGTAACGATCGAGAATAAAGACTGACAGATTTTTGAAAATAACTTTTTTGTTTAAAGGACATACCGATTTCATTACACGTTTTCAAAAAAAAAAAAAAAATTGGCAAATTATGAGTGATGGGTTCTGATAGTCTAATGGGCTAGACTATTAGCGTAAAGGGCGTGAGTAAAATAAAATCTTTAAAATTCCATAACTTTGGTTCATAAGTCCATATGTTGACATAGTTTGTGTTCGCTTTGAAGACCACTGTGTTTGTAGCTTATTCGCATACACTGAAGCTTAAATCGAATGGTTAAAATCGCACGATATCCGTGGCCATTTACATCGTATCCACGTGATGTGACGAGCCCTCAAATTGCTTGTGCAGAATTTCTAATGTCGCATGAATTGAAAACACCTGTCGTTAGTGGCCAGATCATCCAATTCAAGCCAAACAAGATTGCGAATCATCGATCTATAGTGTTCGCCATTAATCGTGAGAAGTTGTTCTCAAAGCAGTATGGACCGATGACGTTGTAAACTCCAAGGTTAACACCAAACAGTGATTTGTTTTGGGCTTGGATTCGTATCGTCCTATCTAAGATATTCTCTGGTTATGTTATCCTCTAACAGCAATCAGGGATCAGGGGCTTTCTTGGTTGGACTATATGAGGGGGGCTTGAAAGTTCAAATTGCACTTGGTTATTAAATGATTCTTTCCAGCTGCACAATGAAGAGTCAAATTATTAATGGCAATGACGATGTGAAAGACCTCGTCAGCTTTACTGATAATGCAAGTGTCCCTTTCGTATGTGGGAAATCATCGAATATTTTTATTCGTTTGAAAGCTATGTGTGGATTATAATCGTCACATACCCGCATATTTGGCGTATATTATGACATGGATTATGTTGGCTTTGAGGATCGCTATGTTTTATGGATTATTTGCATCACCTGCTGCTTGAGAAAATCTTCAAATCGCTTATGCAGAATATCTAATGTGACATGAGCTGGGAAGTACGCAGCGGAGTTCTGTCGAAGCTACATGACGTTGATGTCCAGATCACACAGTTTAGGCCAAAATAATTTGGTAATCATCAACATATAGTGGTTGCCTGGGATAGTGATGCTCTGGCCAATCGAAAATCCATATCAAACAGTAATTTTTTCAAAATGCATTGGACGCTTTTGGATCTCTTGTGCATTCTTATCGTCCCAAATTTCATAATTTTATTTGTTCACGTTCGTTCAAAAATGGATGAAAATTAGGTTCAGTTGCCAATTCTTCCAGAGCCCATCCAGCGAATACACGTCGCTGTCTATGGTCGTCCATGGTGAATTGGGAAAATAGACTGAGAGAATGGCAATTAATTTGACAACTAATTTCAAAAATATGTTTGTTACCAACCTTCAAAATTTGTAAGATCAGAACAAGGGTTTAAGATCTATTTCCTGCTGATGTGATTGCAGCGAAGAATAGCTATGTTTGTGGTCTATTTTATATCTAACCAGCTATTCCATGCTTAATAGGAGACTTGTTTAAGTTTTTTTGTTTTTTTTTGGTCCTCTAATTTGCTTCAGAAGCCATTTTAATTTAAGTGATCGTCCGTGATGACCATAAAAAGATAGCCACAATGAAATTTAAAAACAAAAACAATAGACCATTAAAATAACAAATTGGATTTGGAAACATTAATACTCACAACGATAGAGAACATAAGCCACCCTACTTGAATATGCTCGTACATGACAAATACGATATAATTTGTGTGACAAATGATAACAGCATTGTGGGAATATTAACGGAAATGAAACAATTGTAACGAAAGGTACACGACAAAGATTTTCCAACAAATTCTGTACTTTTTCGTTTACAAGGAGTTGGCCTTAACAACAAATGATTTTCCACCACCCCTTTGCAATTTCGAATGGCAAAAGAAAAGCAAACAACAAAGGAAGGCAGTAAAATAAAAGAAGAAAAAAAACACACCCGCTATGAAACGCGTGCGTCGTCAGTGACTCCGGAAAGTGAGACAAAAATACAGCAACAACAGAAACAACAAACGAAACAATACTCGTATTTCCATTCCATTTTGCGAATTTAAACCAGGCCAGTAATGCATAGAAAGAAAGAAGACGACGACAGCTTCTTTAGCTGTTTTGGATGGCTGGCTGCCTGGCTGGGTTGTTTTGGCTTGCAACATGTTTTATGAACAACAATAAATGGGCTTGAGCAATAAAAATGTAAAACCCAACAAATGTTAGCACCAGTGTGTGAGAGTGTTTTTGCAGAGGCGTGCTAAAAGTTGTTATGTTTATTGGTTGGCTGCCTAACTCCAACTCACTCCAATGCGCTGCTTATTTTATTTGCCTCATTTCCTTGCAACATTGTACATAGTCTGATTTGGTTGGCCATTCTTAACAGTTTGTTAATCTGGAAGTATATTTGTATACACAGTCCGATAGTGGTGATGGTGGTAGGCATCTAAAAGCAAAAAAAAAACAAAAAAAAGAAAGACAAAACCAGATCATAATTGCGCAGTTTGTGGCATGTACGATATACAACATTAACAAGGTGTAAAATTGTGCCTTTTTCCTTAGCATCAATTTAGTTGGAATGAGCCAAAATATTATATTTTCTATTATAAGAGAGACATAAAAACACACACAAACTAAAAGACAACAGTCAGGATACCGGAAATCTTCAATCAGTGCAAAAAAATATTGAATTTTATTGAATTTACTATTCAATTGGGGATATCATTTGAAAATTATTCTCAAATTATTTATGAATACAATTCAAAATAACGGAATGGGGTAAACAAAAAATAGCACAGCACGACAGTTAACTTAGCAGCTGTTGACGTTTATGATCTACATTCAAGTAAAAGTCAATTGAAAGTCTTGTAATTTGTATGGCAAATTTAAAATAAATTTTATTGTTTCAACTTTTAAAAAGGACTCTTAAAGAAATTTAAGCGGATAATAAAAATAATGGAATTCTTCTTTGCAGCTGGAGAAATAGCATTAGTAAATGAAAGAAATTTTTATTGGCATGAAAATTGGCATGAA
>QOCX01000032.1:685841-697382 GCA_005959815.1 Sarcophaga bullata | reverse complement strand
ATGAAATCACATTAAATTGGAGTTGAAGTGTTTTTATATTTAAAATCAATAAAATTTTAATATTATAATATTATAATAAAATTTTCAATATCTAATAAGTCTTCTGAAAACCAATTCCCTTCAAATATAAAGTGCACAGAAGTGAAAAACAAAATTTTGTTTGATAACTTGTTCCATTTTCTCTCTCTCATGGGTACTATTATTTTCAATCGCAAATTATAGCAAATTTCTTAACGTCTCCTAACGCAAATCATTTATACAACTGAAGCTACTGTTTATAAAGCCATTAGTCCGGCCATTAGTATGGTTCAAGTCCACCATATCTTAAATTTATTCATTTGTTTGTTGTATTGAAGTTTGTTAAGGTCGCTGTAATCTAATAGACAGTTTGTTGGCTTAATAGACGTGAGCCTAGACATCTCGAACAAAACAAAGACAACCGGAAAAAATATTTCATAGATGATTTCCTTGCACTCCTGGCGACAGCAGTCTTCTGGCAAAAACTCGAAATGTAAATATTCGTGCATTAGAGTTAGAAAAGCTTGTAGTATCTCAATTTAATTTTCGAATAGTTATGTATGTAGAATGGCGGTAAGAGAGTTTTCCTTTTATTAACGGTAAATTATAAAAACTTTCCTAAGGACCCCAGAAAAGTGATGTTTACCAAAATAAAATACATCTCTACGAACACAATCCTGATTCATATTAAGCCATGCAATCGATGAAATATGAGCAAATAATATGGAGCGTACATTAAGTCATGCCCTGGTGCAGTAATATCATAAACCAGAGCTTATTTTTCCGTCCTTCAGAGCTGCAATGGCATCTGCATCTTTTAAATTGTTACTTGGTTCTAATAGGCAATACATATTATATACATACATAATTAGTTATTACAACCCTTCAGTCAGGATTACAATCTAGCTTCTCACACCACCTATATGTTTTGTGCGTGAATTTTATACATGATTGGCGGGACATACAGTTTAAAGTCGACTCTGAACGCTTGATTTTTGAGAAAATTTTCACGCTAATTTTAGTTGTTCTCAGAGTTTTTGCCAGACATCTGCTGAGAGGAGTAGCAGAAGAAATGTCTTTTCCATATTTCGTGTTTGAACTGTGGTCTAATGAGCCAATACACTACTTACTAGACTATACCTACTAAACGACCTTATAAGTAATATGTTGATAAAATTACTATGTGTTGTGCAGACTCCTTTCCAGATGAACGTTTGATTTGTTGGCCAGCATTATCACTAAAGTAAGTTCTGTTTGAAGTGATGTTTGAAGGGACAGTTTTACTTGTTGTGTCAGCAAACTTTTTGCGCGGCAATTGTATTTTCAGTTCCCTTGTTACATTGAATTCTAATTTCTTTCTTTCTTTTAATCTTCGATTTTTTGCTTATGAGTTTCACACGCATTATTTTCATACATTTTTTCAAAATTCTTTACTTAAATCAAACATCTTTAATAATATTAAATTAATAATAAAAATAAGGATAAAAATAAGGAATAAGCAAAAATCATAAGAAATGAAAACCAAAAAAAAAAAAAAAATGTTCTGCCAATAACTTGGTATATTTTTTTTTTATTATTTAAATATTGTCTTGACGTTTATATTTATTTCACCCCGAACTGTATGGAATTGTATGGTGAAATCAATGAGAAATTGTGAATTATGGCCTATAAACACGCAACTTGTATAAACAAACAGTCGAACAGTCCAGGAAACAGTTAAATACGAAAAGAATTCAATTGCTTGCAGTTGTTCTTCGTTGTCTTCTTAATTTTGTTCTGCTATTGCTTTATATCTGCTTATTTTTTTTCCCGTGATATTTTGGGCACAACACTTTTTCTTTATGAAATGCCTTGCATTTCTTTCATTTTAATTCTGTTTTTTTTTTTTTTATAACTGATATTGGTTGCATGAAATATATTTATCACATACTGTATATGGAAGTGTTTTATGAGTTCATCTGCAACAGAAAAGAAGCGAAGTAGAATTTAAAATGACTGAAATCCTTAAGGAATGGTATGGCCAAAAAGAGCCACCAACGTAATACACATAATGTTGATGCTTACAAGATGAAAAAAAACAGGGTTGCCATTTCTCACAAAACTTAAAAAAGCATATCTGAAATACTTTCCACAAAGGTGAAAAAAAACCTTCTTATATTGAATCTTTTAACAAGGATTTCCATCCTGAAGCCACAAAGTAGTTATAAATTATCAAAAAAAAAACGTCTTTAGCGATGAGACCTATTTCCGGATGAATGAGTACGTAAACAAAAAATCCAAAAGCGATCAATGCATTTCCAAAGTCAAAGTCATTATTTGGTGTAGGTTTTGAATTGGCGGCGTCACCAGTCTTTATTTCTTTGACAATGACTTTGGCCAGGCCATCACTGTCAACGGCGTGCCAACATTTCCAACTGCTTTTGGCCTGAATTGGATGTCCTGCACGCCAAGGTACGGTTTCAACATGACGGCGATGGTTGCCGCACATAAATATTCTGCAAAAGTGAATATGCAATATCGCGCGGAGGCGATATTAACTGGCCATCGAGATTGTGCGATTTGATCCCGTTAGACCCCGTTTGTGTGGTTGTCTTAAGTCTCATATGTAAGTCCTTCAAATGAACAAAAAATTTCGATGAGATCTCACGTTCATGTTGCTTTATTTTAATTTAAGGATACGAAGCGCTTAATGAAAGACCTGTTATAAGTGAATGTGAATATATTGTTCTAAAACCGAGTTACCCTTTCTTTATAATTTCTAGCAAAATTTCATAGTTTAGATACATTCTAGCAATTTTTTTCTTTCATTTAAATTAAGGGTATGATGGAAAGAACTGACAAGAGAGAGTGACGTACTAAGTGCATGTACATATTCCAACAAACATTTTGTGTTATGGCTTCCCGCATTTGTTAGCATATGCTTCGACTAACAACGACTGTTCCCAGTTATTGTCAACATCAACACCGTTGACATCATCAAATGTGCTCAGAAATGGACATTTCACCATCAAGTCTATAAACAATATTTTGGCATACGGAAAATAGTGGCAGCATGTTAAATAAAACTCCATTCTTAAGCCTACATTTATCAGTAAATAGGCCTTTCGTCATATTCCTATCACGTTTACTTTGCGGCTTTCTTTCGTTCTCATATTCCCCAGGGTATTGGCAACTCTTTTTTAAAACCAAACATAAAATATTTTTGTTCACATTGGAACTGGACCAAGAAGTACTGCTGCATTATGCAGCACCACATATTTGTTTCCTTCTAAATAAATTTGTTTTTGTTGTACGTTTTTATTTTGTTGGAAAATATATCTCAGATGAAAAATTGCTTCAAGAAATGATAAATAATATATCGTTGAGACGAAAAACACATAAAAAGAATGAGTCGCCGTTTCTTGTAGCCACTACTTGTGACGTCTGAGCGCAAAGAGACATTCAAAGGAGTAGAGTAGCGTAGAGTAGAGTAGAGTAGTGTAGAGTAGAACACCATATTATGAATAATCGTAAACATTTGAAAAACACTGGCCTGTAGTTTTTAATGGCCATAAAAGCAAACAAACGAGCGAACAAGGAAAAATTGTATTGAAGGAAAACAAAAAGGAGCACAAAAAGGGACTTGTTTGTTTAACACTTGAGTTTTACAAGATTTGGCGAACGCACAAAACTACCACGAATACTATCTCATATGACTTCTTCTTCTTTTGCTTACTATTCAGTTCCGCATAAGCTTTGAGGAATGCCTAAAAGGGGAAGTTAGGCTAGGGGAGAGGGAGGTTAAAACAGATCACAACTTTTTTTCTTGTATCTCAGACGCCATACTACTACTATACAGATAGGGGAATTCGTTCAGAATTGTTACTGAAAACAGGGAAACAATTATTGGGAATTTGTCTAAAAACATATACAGTGCTGGAAGAAATTAAAGGGACAATTCCTTATTAATATCTCAAATAATTTTGTATTAATTTTTCCATCATTATATTTAAACAGTCAATCGAGTTAAAGAAACTTCATGTGAAAGAACTAATAAGCACTCTTGCACAAATTGTGTTTAAAAAGCTGTCATTGGCGAAGGAGTTTCCAAACAAAGCGGATGGAATAATTTACTGTTTCTGAGCTTAAGAAGAACAAACAAGTTTCGCAACTTTCTTATAGAATCTGATATTGGGTTATCTCGATATTAGTTTGTAGAAATATACTCCAAGCTTGTAGAACAATTGCAGTAGTAACTACGGTGGTACAGTCAAATTATGGAGGCCACATAATAATGTTGGAAGGAAGATGTTGTAGAGAAGATATCGCAATTCCGGCGCCTGCCAATAACGAAATAAATGCCGCGTTTAAATGAATTAAAAAGAAACGGATTACTGGCACTGACGGTGTGCTAGCTGAGGTGTTCAAGGCCTGAGGCAATGAGTTGAATGAAACGATTATTTGCAGATTATTGTGATTAAAAGAAAGTACGCCCAAAGATAGCTAACTTAGGGTCCTCTAACCTGTTCTGAAAAATGAAATGCCCACTCTGCCCTATCGCAAGCATGGCGCTTACGAGTGTATTGTGTGAACTTATTAGAGCAGTTTCAGTCCTAATAGGACCATGTTTGATATTTAAAGAAAACCTGGGGAGTTCACAATCTTTCTCTAGCATGAAAAAGCTTCCATTTGTGCCACAAAATATGATCTCTGTATTCCTGAAACTAAGGCTTTACAGTATAGCAAATTTCTAGTTACGACTTACAACCATACTTTCGACGTTTTCAAGGAATTTATTTACCTTGGCATCGTTATTACCAGCGAAAATGATATCAGTATGGAGAGCAATCGTAAAATCACTTTCGCTCCTTATACTCCCTAAAGCACTACAAGGTTATGTTGCCATGGCGGTATTTGAGAGAAAATCGAAGGTGCGATTTCCGTCTACGAGTACAAGAGGATGTTTCTGTGATGTGGATGTTTAAAGCGAGTGACCGCGGATGTCGAAGTAGAGAACGGCCTTGTCTATGTCGAAAAAAACAAAGTAAAGAATACAACCGATAAAGTACTACCACTTGTTAAGACCAATTAAGACATGGTCCGTAGATGTAGGTTTAACAATATACTTAAAAAACCAAGAGAGTTTCTTTGGAGACAAGGGCATTGAATGTAGGCTTAGCAATATGACTTAACTAACCTTATTTTATCTTCGAGCGGTTTACATCATCGTACAATTTGGTGTGTGATTAATAATATAATTGAAGCCTGGAAATCTTAACCAAATTAATTCACTTTTTTTGTGAAATCCAATTTTGGAATTCAGTTTTTTTGACTTGAAACCCCTTTTAAACAAACATTTCTTTCAATGTCTATTGATGAGAACTAATGCCTGACATTCCAACGAAATGAACAGCAGCTAAAAACAAACCAAAGACCATAAAACTCATTTTTATTTTAGTCTGTCTAGATAGTGATTCTTGTTGTGCTTTTAAGGATTTTCTTTTGCCATTGGCAGTTACTTTTAAAGACCATTTGGCCAGAGAGTGTGCGTATAAGAGTAGTGTTTGTTATTGTTGTTAGTTTAGGCTGAGATTTATTGATGAGTTTTAGCCAAGGGCGCCACTGGGGGCTGGTCACTGATCGCACCATGAAATTATTAAAATGTGACAGCTGAACGATTAAATGCAATCATTTTAAATGTTTAAACTCTTCAGATTTATGTTCAATGATTTATTGACCATCTCCAAATGGACTAAGAGCCAAAAAGCCAAGAGCATAGCGAAGAATTGAAAATCTGGTAGAAGAAGGAGTTTGCACTTGTGGCATAATGGCTTGGTTAGAGGCAGTGAAGAGTTAAAAGGGATTTAAATTAAAAAGCTTGTGATAGAAATACGTTGGTTTTTAATAGAATTTTTTTTTTGAGATTGTGTGGGTTAAAAACAAAACTACTGGTAGTGGGATACAAAATTTCGAATCATTATTGCATCTTTATTTTAGAATTTATTGAATACGTTTTTTTTAGTTTTCCATTTTCAAAAATCCTCAACCACTTTAGTACTTAGTCAACCAAAATAAATAAGCACTACAACACAAAAGAGTGTTCACTGAAAAACTCTTTCTTTTCAATGATTATAAAGGACCTCTTGTGCAACAATAGTCAAGAGGAACTTGAATCTGAACACAAAGCATTATTAGTTTAATATCAAGTCATTTATGCCACAAACCAAAAGAATTTATAAGTTTTATGATTTCTAAAAGCCAACAACATGTAACACAATGTATAACAAGAATTCATTATTGTTTGAAAAAGAAAAAGAAAAAAAAAAACAATGCAACACGTTGTAACAAAACTCTTTTAAGTAATAGGGTGTGGTGCTTGCTACAATATAGGCTAGAAAATATTTAATAAATATTGAACGAATTTAAAATACTCTTCTCATAAATATTGTAATTCTTAGGGCCATTATTACAACTTGCCGTCAACTAAAGGAAGAATTTTAACTGGCAGATAAATTGTTTTTCGTTATTATAAGTGGCCAACAAGATCGATGTGAACGTTAAGCTACCGGTAACTTTTAAAGTTAAGTTTATGTCTGAACTTGCCATATGATACATTATTTTCAATATGGCAACTTGTAATATAAACAAAATGAGCAACCAGTACGAAAAAAAAAGAAGCCAGTCGTTGCCACTGCGTTCAAAAAAAAAAAAAAATGTTTAAGTGAACAGTTTTATCGGCATTGCCCCGAAACTGCCATATTTTTTAAAATGTTAAGTTTATTTTATCTGTAAGTTGTAATAACGAAAACAAGTTAAAGCTAACTTTAAAGTTCCCTTTAACTAAAGGTACCTTTAACTAACACCAACTTTAACGGCAAGTTGTAATAATGGCCCTTACTTTTCTACATCTAATCAGGGATTGCTAATGTCCAGAATGTAAAGACAATGGGTACGTCAACAAACAGAATTTGTGAATATTTTATCGAGACCAACTAACAATGCAAGTTGAAAAATGTACTACCGATGGAATTACTTGAGTTGAATTTGATTGTTATGTGGTTACAACAAAAGGTGCTACATGGCACATGATACAATGAACCTTGTGGGAGATTAGTTTGGTAAAAAAAATAATCATACGCTTTGGAGTAGCCAATAGACCGACTATCTTTGACGGCATGTAAAGGATAAGCCCCTAACAACTCTGAAAGACAACAGTACAGTTGCCATTGTTGAGATATTAGCTAAAATACTGGAAGAAGTTTTACAAAAATATTAAGTCGCCGTTGACTAGTAGGTAGTGGCTTCTTAGACGGAAACGAGTTGTTCAAACTGCAGTCGTGCATCCCGAAATATGAAAAAAATATTTCTTTGGCGATTTACTTTCAGCAGATTTCCAACACAAACTCTGAAAGGAAATAAAATTTCCATAAAAAGTTTCGCAAAAAATCTCTCACGACTAAAATATTGTCATTCCTTCTTATTTAAGCGATCTTGTTTCATTCTTCAAATTGAATTGCGTTACAAATAACTTCACTTATCGACGATGACATAGAGATTGTAATCCTTTATAAATTCATTTGATTTTAAGTACGTACGTACATATATGTGTATGTGTGAATTGGTGCAAGTAAATCAATTGGCAAGTAAGGGATTGATTCGATTGTTATAATAAACAGACTCGTAAATATTTTCTCTAACAACGCTTTTAGTTCAGTTAGTGAAACGCCCCAGGTGAAGTTTTACACGGTGGCTGTGGCAAAACATTGAAAAAAAATTTTTTTCTGCCTTTTTTTAGCAGCAACAATGGGGGGTTTTGGCTGGCATTGATGACGGCAACAACGCTGATGATGACGATGATTAGTATAATAATGAAGTTCATAAATATGATAATCATGATTGAATTGACGTTCATGAAAATGAAAATAATGGCGTTACTAGTAGTGGTAGCAGCAACAATTGTTCGTTTATTTATTTGTACACATTTTTACATACTTAATACACATACATAGTACACATGTATTTATGCCGTTACTATGGCAAGGATCATGGTAGCAGTGCAAGTATCTGCTAGAAGTCATTAATGTTGCATATAAAATTAACAAACACTCATACATACTGTAACACATTATTTAACTTCAATATCGTTCTCTGCGTAGTGGTGGAAGGTTACTGTTATCGTGGTAACTAGAATTTCATTAAATTTTTATTATTTATTTTGTTATTGTTGTTGCCATACTTTATTTGGTTATTGAAAGTAAAAAAAAAACAGAAAAAACAACAACATTTAATTATAACTTCCAATAGAATCAGTCGAACTAACCAACCAACGAACTGCTTTGTTGCATTTTTTTTTTCAATTTCATATTTTGTTTTCCGTTTAAGGATATTGCAGTTGTTACTGTTGGTGTCGCTATTGTATCACACATATGTTGTGATTTTTTTTTCTCATTTTGTATTGTTCTTGAGTTGCAACTTTCAAGCAAAATGGCGCAAAACAAAACGAACCGAAGCAAAACAAAGGGAAATAAGCGTAACGGAAAAGAAACGTTATTTTAATAAATTTCGTTAAAGAGGCGTAAAATTCTTTTGGAGTACCCGTTTCCCGTGGCGTTAATAAAACATTATTAAATTTTAAACAATTTCATTTCGTTTTCCTTCAATTCTTTTTTGTTACAAATTTTTGATGCAAAAAACTTTTGTTGCCCGCTTTTTTGAGTGGTTTTGATGAAAAGGTGTTTGAAAATAAATTTTAAAATTACTCGACTCAAGATTAAATCTCGAATTTGAAATGAAATGGCAGTTGAAATTTAAAAATCTGTTAAGAATTAATTTTTTTAATTTTTTATAGAACCTTATATAAAATTTAGGTCCACCTTCAATACTTGTCTCTATTGAGTCTTATGCACAGTAGAACTCCCGTTTTAATTTCCAACTTATCTATTTCGGACTATTAATACATCAGACATCAGCAACTGCACAAATGTCATTGTTGTGAAGAGGCATCTTAGTATTGTGACCATAGGATCCATTGTACTTCCTTCAAACTTTATAGAGTATTCGTATATTGTTCTCTCCTAGCCTATTGCTCTAACAAATTTCAGGAATCAACAATGATAATTCCGTGCCTAGCTCTTGATACAAAACCCAGGTATTTCTTCTTGGGATACATGGATGCTCCACATTTATTCCCATCATCATAGAACCTACATATTAGACTAAGGACAACACAAACAAAAGTTTTTATTGCCTTAAACACATTTGGTTTGAGGAGATTCTTTACCTCTCTTTATAGTGTTTTGTTGAGTTGAGTATCATTATCAGCAACATAAATGATTACTTCCAAGCAAACTTGTCTGCTTGCTCAGTGACGAGGTTGCCCCAAAAAGGGCAACGCTCAGCCAAATACACTCGTAATGATACTATACAGTGTTAGTTAAAGATTTATACACCTCACCGGTGCTCTCTTGACGTTTTCGTTGTCGTTATAAATGTAGTGACTCTATTGCTCTATTACTCTACTCTATGTAGAAAAGAGTAGGCAACCTAATGTTATGGAATGTGAGTATTGTTCCCTACTTGCGAAATAATTATGAGATATTTAGGTTTGCCCATCTTAATTTCTTGTATGCAGTTTAATATGAATAATTTTAACATTATATTGTAGAAATAGGTATGACGCATGCTATCCACAATACAATACAAAGAAACATTTATTACTCTTAATAGCTTCATCATTATCCCTATGTACAGATTATTATCTCCAATTATATCATTTTAAAATTTGTTCTATTTTAGCAGCTGCTTAGACAAGCGGTGTAAGACAAAAACAAAATCTTTAGACGAATAAGAGAAAAGGTGTAAATTAAATTAAATGCTGGTTATCATTGGTTTAAAAACACAAAATATTTCTAAAGAAGAATATTTCAAAATAAAATTTGTTAAACGTCCACAAAACTTAACCGAAATCTATTTTATGCAGTACAACAAAAAGAAAAAAACAAACAAAAAACTATGAAATTTTAAAAGATGCCACTAATTTGATAGTAAATATGAAAATATTTTCTCTCCCTCTCTCTCTCCCTCTCTTTTTTAATGGGAAACGAAGTTGTAAACGATAAGATTGTGTGTAATTGGCTGCAAGGATACTCGGAACACAATTATATAATGCTGTATACAGCGGAACAAGACCACCAACTGGCTTGTCACAAGGTAAAGTGAAAGTCCTTGTATTGAATATACACTCAAAGAAATTAGAAGATGATTTGGGCAATTTACTTGAATGCTGAATGAGAAAATGGTTAAAATATTTGACTACATATCCATACCTATACAAGGTGGGATACCAGTGCAAAATAGCGCTGTAGATCAACCAGTGTGTGAAAAAAAAAATAAATTTGTTGGGAAAAATTGAAATAAATTAACAAATCTTAGGCTGGCCTACTCTGCTATAGTAAAGAAACATTTTGACGGATTGGATATAGTTTCCAAACAATTTGAGTAGTACAGTTTGTAGGTAATTGTGACAGTTATTAGGATAAAGGTCTAAGTCACTCTCCTCGTAATAACTAGAATGTATTTCGCAATTGTATTGTAACAAAGGAAATAATCAAATAAATATCGTTTTTAACATAACTCATCCTGCTTAATATGGAGAATAAATTCAATTTCTTAATATAAATTTCTTTCAGTGTATAAATTGAAAACTATAAAACACAAAAGATATACGAAAACTATGAAAACACTGAAAATAACATAAAGAAACTTTCCCTTAGAATTTAACAAATTCATTAACATAATGAGCCAACTAAAGGATATGGACGCAGTTGTTAAAGGATCCTTCTCTATTATAACTCCAACCATTTTATCTTGCCATTAACATTTAGCACGTGCTCTTGGGTATGATGATACTTTGATGGTCAAAAGAAATTTTGTTTAAACCTTACTACAGAACTACAAAAAAAAAAAAATTGTCAACAGCATCAGGGCCATCAGAGACAACGAGTTTAAAATCATTGACATCACGTTTGTTAAAGGTGACAAAATGCCTGTTATTTGTTGTTTGTTTCTTTTATGGTTGTGACCCTCCTGCCTTTCGAGACCCTGTCAATATCGTGTCATGGCTATCGTTAACCAGCAATAAATATACAGGCAGGCGCCAAAGCATCATCATTTTCTTTATATTTTGTTCTTCATGATTTCATAGTTTTTTTTTACTTTTTTTAATATTTTTTTTTATCAATTTTTTCTTTTTATTTTCCTTTTTTTTTCTTGTGGCATTTGCGTTTTACATCCGTTATTATTAGATTTCCAGAGATTGATTTTTGTCTCTCCTGTTTATGCGGTAGTGACTCCCCGGTGTTTGTCATTTGATTTCCTATCAAGTCGATGTCATGACCTTAGGTGTGGAGTTAAACGACAACCTTTTTAAGTGAATTCAATAAAGAATTAAAAAAAATATGAAATTGTCATAAAATATTCATTTTTCTATTAAAAATAATAAAAAAAAAAGAAAATTTAAATTTAATTCGTGCACGTAAGGACGAA